>JBBPOJ010001010.1:0-17426 GCA_038091395.1 Leccinum rimulosum
CGATCTGCTAGTATGCTACGATCCGTTCGGAACCGATACACATACATCATATAGACGATGCGTGAGGCCATATGAATACCTCGTTGCAGGCGCATGAAGGTTCCGCCAACGGAAGAGAAGGGTGGAGTACATAGATTGGAACAAGACAAGAACGCATACAATTCGGCTTCGATCGTTATGTACATACATGCGCATCATCCTAAAAAAACATTCAAGTTCGCAATGGAAACGGATGTAATCATTCTCCGTCGCCCAGCCAAGCTAGCTATTAATAGCTTACACTCACACCTTCGACACGTCATGAGGATCGTTCGACCGCACATTTACGCAGCCCCGGCAAGGTAGTTCTGGAGGACTTCGTCCCAAGAGTAGAAAGGTTTATCGGACCCGGCCCTACGGCTGGGCTCCGGAGTGCCGTTGACGGGCGCTTTGAAGAACCACTGCGTGCTGTTACGGTACGTAGGATGAGCAAACCACGTTGCGGGTGAACGAATCCGAAAAAACGCTCACTTCCACACATTATCTTCCAACGCACAAACGAGTAAGAAAACAAACTGTAGAGAATGAATGGGAGTGTCTCACCGGTAATGACGCTGTTCGTGTAGTTTTTCTGAACAAGCGAATGAGACGGTGCACGAACCAACTCAAGACTGACTCACGCCCGCGAACGAGACGATTGCTTTACCAGTCGCTGATCCAGCGCTCCGACTGCCATGAGAGGTGGAGAAGTCGATCGGAGAACCATCGTTGATGACGAAGAACCTGCATGATGGTCAATGAGAGCAAGATGCCATTATGTTACGTACTCACCTCAAAGTCTGGCGCTCGTACTTGTGACTGTACTCCTTACCCCATTGCACACGCGTATCTGAGGCGACCGTGTTCGTAGAGGGATAAGGATAGGCGGGGTCTGGTAAAATCACCGCGCTGGGCGTAAGCAAATTAAATTCGGCCCAGTCTGGGAACATGATCAGTGACCCTGCGAATGCGTATAGAACCAACAAACCCGATTGAATGTCCAGAACAACAGCTGTCTTGTAGACTTCGGGGTGGCCGACGATCCATATGAACGCGTCGTAGAGTGGATTTGCATAGCTCTTAAGCACGTCGCTCTCAGCATACTTCAACAAGCTCCATAATTCGGTGACCTGGATGTTCATAAGACCGGGATTGTTACCCTTGATAGACGCGATCCATTTGGTGTAGTCACTATAGGTCGCATCGGTATTGGCGAGCTTCGAACGGTCACCTCCGCCTGAGATAGACCAAATATTGAAAGTACTCGGAGAAGCGCTTGTACTGGTCCTGGTTTTTGACAGAAGCGTCGAAATCTCCACCAGAAGGAATGCCGTTGAATTTGGCTTTCACGTCGGTGTTGAACATGCTGTTGACATTTGCAGACTCGTTTGAAGCCCAGACTTTCTTTAGAAACCGTGTCAGCAGCATGATATTCAAGGTGCGTAGACCTTACCAGGGGGTATCGAGCTCCGTAGTTCACATTGATGACGATGTGTAATCCATGATCGCGGAAAAAACTCTTGTATTTTTCTACCAAATCCATATTAGACGAATTGAATGGTTTGGGAAGTTTACTGAGTGGGTTGACGAGCGAGTTCTCGTTAAGTGATTCGCCATAGTCCCGGAGTCGAGCGCTGTAAGCTCCCTCGCAGTAGGTGAAGAATGAATACTGTTGGGTGGAAAGGAATGACTTCCGGGCTGCGTAAGTCCCTGAAGTGGTTCCTGAGACAGCAAAGTATCGGAGAGGGTACAAGGCATCGATGCTGAACAGGCTTGCAGCATCTTTTCCATTTGGGAACAAGAGGTACTCGCTCCAGACTGGATTGTCAAGCGTGATAGCAACAGCGACAGGAATGCTGCAATCTCAATGTTCCGAACATTGCTGAAGTCGATTTTGAGGAGACGTCTCCGGTAAATTATATAGTCTTCAACCTTGTAGACCATCTTCAGTGACGACATGACTGAAACACGGAGGGATACATACTGCCGCGATGTCGAAAGGGGTGATTTCGGCAAGATTGAGTGCATATCCAATACGGTCGACGGCGGGAAGTTCTACCATGGCGTAGAATATTTCGGTGCTGTGGGTTGTGGAACCCTTGCGAGTTGCGTGTTAAGTAGGGGCACGATAGCGCATTATGATGCACGACGGGGAATTCAGCATGGTGAAGTTGACTTCGATCATCCATATACCGAATGGAGACATAATAGGTCACTGACTCACTCGCCAGGGGTAAGACTGGTCAATATTAATGGTGTTCATACCTGCCACACGAACTTGTAATGGAACATAGAATTCTGTGTCAACTGGGAACAAAGAAAGGTCACACACCACAAAATCAACAAATGAGTCAGCGAACTACCATATATAGTATAAGAGCATCTCCCTATCGGTCGCTAAACCTGGAACCCTAAAGGGTCCAGGAAAAAGTTGTAGCCCCTATTTATGTGATCCTAATTGTGCGACAATCTAATCAATCTGATCTAATCTGGATGAGATATGAGGAAATGGTCCACAAAACATCGACGAAAAAAGTGGCTGTGTCATGACAAACGCATTGGTACACTTTTTTTGTACACTTAGTACACTCTGTCCTACACTTTGTCCTACACTTTTTTCGCTTTTTGTGCACTTCTTTTGTACACTTGGTACACCTTTTGGTACACTTTTTATGTACACTTTTTTGTACACTTGGTACACTTCTGTGGTACACCTGGTGCCTCTTTTGGTACACTTTTTTGAGTACACTTTTTTTACACTTGGTAAACTTTGCCCTACACTTTTTCTCTTTTTTTTGGTACACTTTTCTCTACACTTGGTACACTTTGTTGGTACACTATTATTAGACGATGACTTGAATAATTAGCTGGAAAAACATGGAAAACATGGAAAACCATAGACAGAAATAGAGGACTCAAACTAATTACCTGGAAAAACATCAAAAAAACATCAAAAAAACATACTAGACATTTAGATATTTACTGAAAATATATGATATTCTCTGTGATTATCATGGGAAGGTTTTTCCTGATGCACTTGCTAACGTCTGATATAGACCCCTAGACACCTGAAGCCCCAGCACGAGGCCAACCAAGAAATAATTGACCGCCTCGCAAGTGATAGAGTTTTTCGACGAGCCACAGGGTTTATGAGTAGTAGGTGTCTAAAGCTAGCCTTCTTCAAGTGGCTCCCTTTGCTGAATTTTCAAGGCGCCTTTTTTTTCTATGCACCCAAGCTGCACGAAGAGTATTGCACAAAGTTGAAATGGCTCCACGACGCTCACTCTAAGCTCAGCCATGTGTTCAAGAGTAGCGTCTTTCCTGCCGCGGGGTTCAACTGTGGCCCTCATGTTGTGACTTTGGAACACGTCGATAATGCCAACGTTCCATTTGGCCTCTGCGCCGTTTTCGCCTGTGGATGTAGAAACCGTAGACTACCGGTACTCACCAGGTGTCAGCGTTGAGATGTTATCAAACATTGTGGTAAGAGAACAAGATGTTATTAGAACTCAGACATTGAGTCTGAATCTTATATACGACAAAGAAAGATTATGTAATCTATTATATACTAAGTCGTTATTGTATAATCATAGAGCGTTCAGAGCTACTAAATAGTGCTCGTTCAACACTCCCCCATACTTTGCTGCCTCTTTGAGCGCAAGTAGTATGTAGTAATGAGCACTTTCTATTTTGCTAGATCATAGAATACTAATCCAACGTCTTTTCGAAATTGGTCGAGTTTGGTATGACCAAGATTCTTTGTGAGCATGTCAGCTGGATTGACAGCTCCTTCAACAAAGAACAATTCAATCTTTTTCTCGTGGACGAAATCCCTGATAGCATGCCAACGAATGTCGACATGCTTCGAGGCCATAAAGATAGATCCTTGGTTATCTCCACAAATGGGGATAGGCTTTAACTTGTAACCTAATTTGAATAGAAGTGATCAGATCCAGATCACTTGTTTGCTACAATCTGACAGGGCAACATATTCTGCTTCAGTAGAGGAGTGAGCTACTCTCTCTTGATGGCGTGATTGCCAACTGAAGATGCCATTAGCTAGTTTCAAAAACCAGCCTGTCTGAGATCGGCGTGTAATGGGATCTAATGCCCAATCTGAATCGGTGAATGCTATAAGACCAGCTTGTGAATCACCATCGAAGACAAGGGAGTAATGTCTGGTCCCAAGTAAATATTGGCATATATAAAGTGCACAATCGAGATGTTCATGAGATGGTCGTGCTGCATGTTTCGAGAGTGCAGTCACAGCATAAGCGATGTCAGGGCGTGTTCCAAGTGTTAAGTACATCAGGGAACCAATCACTTGTTGGAACTTGGACTTTAGTTCAGTGTCGACTGGTCCATTATGAGCAGGTGGATAATACCCCTGCGGGAGAGGTGTGGGTGCAGATCTGGCATTTGTCATGCCGAATCGTTCGAGTATTTTATCAAGGTAAGCGCATTGATCAATCAAGATCTTGCGGCCGTCTCGTTTGATTCTCATATTGAGGAAAGCTTTAGCCTCCCCCAGGTCTCTGCATTCCCATTTACGCATGAAAGTGTTTTTAACCTCGTCGACTATGGCCTTTGTAGGGCCACAGAACATTGAGTCCTCTACATAAACGACGGCTATAACTATTGTTGTGCCTTTCTTCCTATAAAGGAATATTCCGGCATCAGATTTTAACCTTTCGAAGCCTAATTCTTTCATGGACTCATTTAGAGTTTCCTACCAGGCTGTTTTAGGCCATATAGGGCACGCAATAAGCGGAGCACTTTATGCTCTTTTCCAGGAATTGTGAAGCCATGGGGTTGGGCCATGTAGATCTCTTCTGTGAGCTTGCCATATAAGTAGGCGCTTCTAAGGACATAGAAACCCTCCCGCTTGATCAGCAGAAGGAGTGGAAGATTGCGTGTCAAAACGAACTTGACATATTAAATAATATTCTCACCGGTCGTGCGATTCGAAACAGTGTGCTTAATGCTTGCACTCGCCGCCCTGGAGAACTGGCATATCGAAGCTCTCGATGTTGAATGTCCATTCACATAGAGGCTTTTGTTCTGCAGTGTATGCCTCTTGGGGTATTGCCTTTGTCATAAGAAATATGGCTAATCCTGCTCCCCCTTCACGACTTAGCTGTTCCACTTCTGCTTCACTGTCTGAACTAGACGGAGCAGGAGGAGCGGGTGAATCGGGGAGATTGCCAGGCATTTGACGAGAAGGTCCTGGTTGGACCATGTCTCTCCAGCAATTAGGACGATTTATGTCCTGTTCCACTGAGACTGGGTGTCGGTCGTCACCGTACACATTGTCTGGCCTATTTGGCACACAACGAAGTCTTTCGGATCGTCTGGGAACTGCTGGGTGTAGAGGCGGACCAGATGCTCGCTGCTGTTTCTTAGGTGCAGGAGGCATCAGAGTGGGAGGTCCGGGAGGAGGTGTTACAGCTGGCCCGGATAGGGTCGGATGTAGACTTGGAGGTGAAGACTAAGACGAAGGATAGTCAAGCAGACGTAACGCCTGGCGAGACTCGAAGGCTAAGGGACAGAGAGTTCGACGATGAGGATCTCACGAAGAGTCGCTTCACTCGAAGACTTAATGACACACCCGAAGAGGGCAGAGGCTCGAAGGGACTGAGGGGCGAGGGATTCGAGGGAACTCAGAGAACTTAGATGATATTCCAAGTAGCTCTAGCTTGGGGTTACAAAACGAGATGGTACTCTATATATACTAATGAGATGGAATGCGAAGGAATCGCAAGGAAGGGACACGTCATCCGCAGTATGGATGATTAAGAAGCTGCAGAGGATCAGTAATACAGATGACGAAGCGATGGTGTCATCATGAGTCAGAAGGATAGGGAAGACTCGGAACGAAGACAGAAGAAACAGGGACTGGAGATAGGGAGAACTAGGACCATCAGCGATGTGGAACGAGACATGAAATCGCCCGAGGTCTATGATACAACGTGAATACAATGTAGAGGCGATAAGCATAGCAAAGAGAAAGGGAAAAGAGGTACATAGAGAACGCTGGGGACGATCGTAACAGGCGGAGTACACGGTTGTGGAGGTGGTGAGGATGGTGCAAAATCATCATCGTTAGAATCGTCAGGTAGATTAAGATCTCCTGGGTGAGATGACGTTGTAGGCGCCTTTTTGGCTGCTGATTGAGCTTTAGAGCTCGAACATTTGGGGAAGTGTGTTTCATTGAACAACGCATGTGGTGATGTAAAGATCACATTGTTGGGGGATCACATAAATATGTAGTTTACTCCTTTTATCATGTTATCTGGGGCTATACCCAGGTACACCATAAGCTCAGATTTAGGGGTGAGCTTGTCCTTTCGAGTTTTGGCAGGAATAAATACATATGCTGCGCATCCGAAGATGCAGAGATGTGTAATACTAGGGGCGAACCCGTAGATCAACTCGTAAGGAGTTTTCCAATTGTTGTTTCGTTTTGGTGTACAATTATATACGTGTACTGCGTGTGCAATTGAGAATTCCCACCAACTATCAGAGATGCATGCCTCGTGGCGCATTGCCTCTGATTTATCCATCATGGTCCGAATGAACCTTTCAGCTTGGCCATTTTGTTGATGGGTGTGTGGAGGGGAGGTGTGAACCTCGATACCCATTGATCGGAGAAGATCATCGAACTGTTTCGATTTATATCCCCCCCCTGCATCTGACATCCATGATTTAACATGTGAGCTGTGGCCATTGGCGACATACATCAGCCAATCTGTGGTTGCCTTGACAGCATCACTCTTTTTCTTCAGAGGGATTGTCCATGCGTTTGATGAGAAGTCATCGTAAAATACAATGACGTATCGAAACTTATGATAAGATTCAATGGGGAAGGATTTAAGATCCGAATGGATCAACTCAAAGGGTGCTTTAGCACGTCGATCGGTGGGAGGATAGTAACTCCTATTTGGCATTTTGCCTAGGGCACAGCCTGGACATATTGTGTCCTGAGAGGGGATTTTAATAGAATCAGGGATCCCATCTGTATGCTTTTGAGCATGTTTTATCACGTCTTTTGATGGATGTCCGAATCGTCGATGGAGGATGTCGTAGGTGATATCCTTGGTGAAACTGGCACCATTTAATGGTAGTGCATCAATGGTGTACATTCCAGGCGCGATACGTCCTGGAAGGAAGGTTGCAAGAACACTTCTGTCTCCATATCGTAAAGATGATCGCCGGAGACTGTGGCACCATGTGCGAGTAGTTTTCCCAGAGACATCAATCGTACGCTGGTCCCGGGCAGGTGGCCAATGTTGCCAATCTCAAAGACATGAGATTTTCCTTGATGTTCCCATCTAATGAGGCATTCAAGTTCAATGCCTATTCCTACGACGTGAATCAAATCACTAGCAGTTTTAACTGGGATTTGATCTTCCTTGTTTAGTGTAGCGTATTCGACAAAATCAGATTGCTCTGGAGTGAAGTGCATTGAAGCACCTGAGTCTAAGATCCAGATATTTGCAAAGCGATCTCCATTACAGGACTTGAAGCAGGAGGACCTTCTTCTCCTTGGTAGAGAGAGGTGGGGCGCGAGAAGATGGTGCGGGGGTCAGCGACGGCATAAGATGGTTCGTGGTAGGGCATGATGGCCGTGGAGGCAATGTGATGATTGTGGTGGCTGTTTCCACCACCGGAGTGGTTTCCACGCCCGTTGCCACGACCTCGTGCTCGTCCATGACCACCTTTGGTACCTCTGTGGGTACCACACCATGGTGTGCCATTGGGCCCAAGTTCCGAGGATCCAGCTTCCCCTTGGGGTTGCTGTTGCTGTTGGGACTTGGGGTCGGACCCCTTCGGCTTGACTGCCGATAGCTTATTCGCATGGGCGGGCGCTTTGCCCTTGCCCTGAATCGATCGCTGGTCCCAAGATAGGACCGCAGCGGTATGAATCCCTGCGACGGTGGGATCCTTGGCCTTGCCAGCGTTGTCCTTTTCTTGGACTATCATCTGAGCGACGAAGTCCATGGACGAGGGGAGCTTGGCGAGGACAAGCATGGCTTGCACCTTGTCAGGGATTGTGTGACTGGCGTTGTCCAGTCACGTGAAGAGAGTCTCAATCTTGTTGAGAGCGGGAGCGGGATGAGAGGAGGATGGAATCTCGACGGCGAGGAGCTCTTTGAAGAGCTTGTAGGCTCCCATGATACCAGGGACGTTGTGTTCATCCTTTAGAGACTTGACGAGGTCTGCAGTGGTCGCTGTGCCAATGTACTTGGCCTTTAAAGACTCGGATAAGTGGACCAAGATGGTCCCGATGATGGTGTCATTGGCTTTGGTCCATTGGATCCAAAACTCACGCTCCTCCTTGGTGGAGGTGCCTGTAAGAGCGGGAGGCATGGAGACACCCATGACCCAAGTGTGGCCAGTGGCCTGAAGATAGGGCGCCATGGAGGACCAGAAGGAACTCCAGTTGGAGCCGGTGAAGACCTGAATGCCGGAGGTGGTGTTGGTGTTGGGAGACATAGAAGCTAGAACGCAACATCATTAGCATGCTGAACTAGCATGGGTTCAGTCCCACGGTGTTCGCGCTCGTTCGTTGCTACTCTCAATGAAGAGGTGCATTACGATGTGCTGCGTTCGCGACATTCTTTAGGCTGAAGCCTGGTTACCGACCAGCTACTCATGTGTGCTGCCCACAGGGCGCTCATCATGGTGCGTTAGGCGGGGCTCATAACCTGTAGAAACCGTAGACTACCGAGGTAGAGGACTACTGGTACTCGCCAGGTGTCAGCATTGTGATGTTATCGAACGTTGTGGTAAGAGAACAAGATGTTATTAGAACTCAGACGTTGAGTCTGAATCTTATATACGACAAAGAAAGATTATGTAATCTATTATATACTAAGTCGTTATTGTATAATCATAGAGCGTTCAGAGCTACTAAATAGTGCTTGTTCAACAGTGGATCGTACAACCCCACCAAGGGCAGTTACTTCATTCTGTTTAACCTCAACTTGGCCGTTCAGTTTCCCCCACCGTTCTTTTACCTTCAGGCACCATTCAGCATGGAAACACTGCTATTCAACCCAGTGAGACGCACCAGTCCTTTACTCAGTTTTGCCCAGGCGGCCTGTTTCGGTGGGTCGACTATGGCTTCAAATTGATGAAGTCTTCACCTGCTGAAGTTAAGCACGGCTTGCCAGAAGAAACCTTCGAAGACCGACTTTGCCGTTCTGTTGGCTTATTTTCCAAAATGGATGAGTTAGAGGCTGATAGGCAGGCAGTTTCTGTGGGTGGTTTTGACTATCAAAATCTCGATTTGTTACGCCCATCTACTACTAATATGTAGCTGTGATTTGCCAATCTTTAGTGTTCGAATGTCATATATCAATTTTCTATTGTTAACTTCTACTTTGTGACTGACTTCAAATGCCAAACTCAAGTGATATTCCAAGTAGCTCTAGCTTAGGGTTACAAAATGAGATAGTAATCTATATATACTAACGAGATGGAATGCGAGGGAATCGCATGGAAGGGATGCGTCATCCGCAGTATGGATGATAAGAAGCTGCGAAGGATCAGTCATACAATGACAGGTAGATGACGAAGCGATGGCATCATCATGAGTCAGAAAGATAGGGAAGATTCGGAACGAAGATAGGAAGAAACAGGGATTGGAGATAGGAAGAAGTAGGATCATCAGCGATGTGGAACGGAACATGAAATCGCCCAAGATCTATGATACAGAGTGAATACAAGGTAAAGGCGATAGGTGTAGCAAAAGGAGAGAGAAAAGAAGTACATAGAGAACTCAAGGGACAGTCGTAACAGTGAGTGTCCAATACCTGGTAAGCATGCCCTCTCCCTTTCTGCATTCGCTCACCATTTCTTGTCACGTCTCTCTGCTCTTTCCTTGCCCACTATAGAGCCATTTTTGAATTGAGTGTCAAACTCAAAATTGTATATCTGAATATTGATGTTACCATAAAATAGAGGCCCTTTCTACGATCATTTTGACCTACTAATCATGAAAATCAGTGATCGTGTTCTTAAACATTAGGGAAATGCTTTCCTATGCTGTCTAGAAGACCTGAAAAATGATATCTTGGTGCTGCATAGAAGACAGAGGGTGATCATATTGTTCTTGTATCTGATTTTTCTGGGCTTAACCAATGTCACCATCATGTTCAGAGGGCTTTAAAACAGTAGGTAAGATACTCCGCTTATTTATAGCTAGTGTATTGGAGGCTAGATAAACTGATCTTTACATGAGGGGTACGAGGCAGGTATTGAGTTATTGTCTCAGATGGTATGGGCAAATTGGGTGTGCAATAGTATGATTTGTAACACAAGCACTACATAGCTGAGACTCTTGCTTTTCCTCATGTCTAAGTAATCCAGATATTAACCTTGCAAATTACGAACCCACTGTGAACATACCACCATGTGGGAAATTTACGAACAGTGTACGAACATACTACAAACAGTTTCGAGGGTTTTTCAACGGTGTAAAGTGAAGGGTTCTGAGGGTATTAGGGTGTGTATAGAGTATAAATGAGTATGGTACAAGTTATATCGAGGGCTAGAAGTAGCTGTGTGGGTCTGTATAATAATTATAGTCTGTAACAGTGCTTGAGTAGGCAAATCAGGTACTCGAGCATAGTCCATCATGATATTGGACAGCTGATAATCTGGGATTGGAGATAGCAGGGCTGTAATTTTTGCGTGAGCATCAATATTGGACAGCTAATTTGAATATGGGATTCAAGGAGAACTTGATCAGGGCTGAAATTCAAGCCTCCAACTACTGTGTACTCTCTCATTTTAACACACTTGAGCAGGTGCTCGAGAATTCATATTTGGGGTGGATAATATTGAATTGGACATATTAATCAGGGCTTTGATTCTTTCATTCAAGCTTGCCCAAGTACCTGCTCGGCTCAGCTATATTTAGACTTGCAGAATTCACTTCAGGCGACCCCTCTGAGGGGGCTATTGCTAGCTAATAGCCTATTTTATTATGGGGATTCCCAAACCGAAAATGACCTGTTGCCAAAATGGATTTTATGTAATTTGGGACCTTTATGTAAACAGGCACTGGGCCAACCAGTGCCATGTGGGTGTCCCATAAAACAAAAAAATCTCAAATGATATTTGATTCATTTTGATATGATTTGTAATCAATGTGGCAAATATAGGACTCCCATGATTATGTAAGATTATGAAATCTTTCCGAATATGGTATAGTTCGATATCAAAATGATTTGAATATGAAATATAAAAATGGGAATCACATAGTTATGTAAGATGATGTAAGGTTTCCAAATCTGGCTTAATCAATATACAAATGGTAATGCCATGATTATGTAAGATTATGTAATTATCCAAATGTAGTACAATTCAATATAAAGATGGCAATATCATGATTATGTAAGCTTATGTAATTTATTTAAAACAGGTTTTCGATATTTTCAATATATCTCATATAGATACTTAGCAATGATGATATATGGCCAAATGAAATGCTCAAATGATGGATTATGCAATATATATATTATATCAACAATTACATGCTAAGTTACTAGAGGGGAAAGCAGGGAAATCAAGCAGATAGTACATTCAGGGGGTTATGACTGCTTTAGATAAAGCCCTGAATGATGTCACCACTGTAAGGGGTGCTTATGTAAACTCTTGAATGATATCACCACTCTTAGGGGTGCTTATCTAATCACCATTACAGATTCTGATAGCTAATGTAATGTAGGCACACATGGCAAATGCCCCTATTAAGACAGGGATTGTATTCAAAGCTGCGAAAATTTATTCCAAAAAAGGAAATTCATTAAGCCATTTTGGTATCACCAGAAAAGTTGTAGCCCCTGTTTTTGTGATTCTAATGGTGCAACAATCTTATCTATCTGATCTAATCTGGTTGAGATATGATCAAAATGGTCACCAAACATCGACGATATAAGCATTCTGATTGGTCGATTTTAGCCAATGGCAATTGCTGCCTTAGCTAGGCATCTAGGGGAATATCTCTTTCAAGACAGGGGTTGTAATGAAAGCTACAAAAATTTATTCCCGAAAAGGAAACTCTATTAGTCCCTTTTAGTATTATCTACATCTTATCTATCTTGATCAAATTGATTAGATTAAATTTCTGGTGATAAGATTAGATATTATGATATCTTGGAACTTATCTGTCTCAAAGGCCTACTGGGAGTCCCAGTGAGGTGGTATGGGAGTCCCATCATGAGTAGTGGGAGCGTCACTTGAGTAGTATGGGAGTCCCAGTAAGGTGGTATGGGAGTCCCAGCTGGGTGGTATGAGAGTCCCAGCTGGGTGGTATGGGAGTCCCATTATAAGTTATGGGAGTCCCAGTTGGGTGGTATGGGAGTCCTATTATAAGTTGTGGAAGTCCCAGCTGGGTGGTATGGGAGTCCCAGTTGGGTGGTATAGGAGTCCCAGCTGGGTATTATGGGAGTCCCAGCTGAGTGGCATGGGAGTCCCATTATATCTCAAGCATAAATATCGGATCATTTATAATATATAATTTGAGAGCTTGATCTGGGCGTTCATTGAACAAGCCTGCTTGAGCATCCCCCCATGCTATATTTTGGACTTGCAGAAGCATCAAACATCCAACTACTGTGTATCTCTCTCATTTTAACACACTTCAGTCTTCAGCAGGTGCTCGAGCATCAATATTGCAATGCTGATAATATAGAATTATAGAGCTTGATCAGGGTGCAGAAGCATCAACTGTCCAACCACTGCATACCTCTCTTGTGATAAAGCAAGGCTCGAGCAGGTGCTCGAGCATCAATATGTGAAGGCTGACAATATAGAATGTGAGAGCTTGATCATGGCTTTCATTCCAGCCTGCTCGAGCTATATTTTTGACTTGCAGAAGAATCAAACATGGTTCCACTGCAGACCTCTCTTGTTTTAAAGCACTTGAGCAGGTGCTTGAGCATAAATATTGCAAGGCTGATAATATAGATTTGGGAGCTTTATCATGGCTTTAATGCAAGCCTGCTCGAGCTATATTTTTGACTTGCAGCAGCATCATATCCAACCACTACATACCTCTGTTGTTGTAAAGGACTCAAGCAGGTGCTTGAGCATAAATATTGCAAGGCTGATAATATATAATTTGAGAGCTACATCAAGGCTGTAATTCAAGCCTGCTTGAGCTACATTTTCGACTTGCAGATTCTAGCACTGAACATCCAACCAGTGTATACCCCTCTTGTTTTAAACATACCTCTCTAATTTGGAAGCACATGAGTAGGTAACATCCAATTAAAGTATATCTTTCTTGTTTTGAAGTACTCAAGTAGGTGCTTGAGCATAGATATTGGATGGCTGATAATATGGGAGTGAAGAGCTTGATCAGGGCTCACAGGTAATTCAAGCCTGCTCGAGCTATATTTTTGCCTTGCAGAAGTATCCACCATCCAACTACTTCTTGTTTTTATAATATGGGAGTACAGATTTTAATCAGGACTGTAATTCAACACCTGCTCAAGCTATATTTCAGACTTGTGGATGCATAAAACATCCAATTACTGTATACCTCTCTTGTTTTAAAGCACTCAAGCATAAATATTGGATGGCTAATAATATGGGAGTAAACATCTTAATGAGGACTGTAATTCAAGCCTGCTCGAGCTATATTTTTGACTTGCAGAAGGATCAAATATACAACTACTGCATACCTCCAGTGTTTCAAAGCACTCAAGCAGGTGCTCAAGCAGAAATACTGGACAGCTGATAATTTGGAAGTGGAAATAATCAGTGCAGTAATTTTAGACTACTTGAGCACCTGCTTGAGCTATATTCTTGATTTGCTGAAGCATCAACCGTTTAACTACTGCATATCTCCATTGGTTTAAAGCCATCGAGCAGGTGCTCCAGAATAGATATTGGAAGCCTGGTAATTCAGGACAAGTGGGTGATGGAACCATGGTAAGTATGAGCAGAAAGAAAGGAGATGACATAGGTGTGGGGTGACAAGGTAACAAAATGGAGGCATAGGGGGGGGGACTTGAGTAGTAACGTGCACAGTGCAAAAAGGGCAAAGGGGGCAAGTAGCAACGAGCGAAGGATAAAGTTTCAAAGTGAGAGCAATGGGGCTAAGTAACGAGCTGAGGGAAAGGAGGGAGTTTGATAGCAACACAGAGAGCTGAGGACGAGGTGAGAGAAAGAGAGAAAGAACCGATGAGAGAAAATGACATACTGCAGCCTCCTTATATATGTTTTTTAGGGGACCATCTGTCGTAAGCATAAAAATACAAATAAAGAAGCGTGCAGACTGTCAGGGATGGTGAAGGTGTAAGCGATGGAATGGAACCGAATATCCTGAGGTTAGCTGAAAATTTCACCTATTAGCATCCTAGCTCATGACTTCCGACCTTGAATCTGATGTTGAGAAGCTCAGTCTCCTTTCTCTTTTACCTGTGAAGACTTTCCTCGCCTGTCTGAAAGGGTTGCTTTCTTTTTCGTGTGCAGAATGTCAGAGTAAAGACCTATTTGTCCAGCGCGTTGCACAAGATGCTCCCATGGAGCACATTTCTTTCTTGCTTGCTGCTGGTCGAGAGAAAATGTCTGGAAAGGATGGAAATGGATTGACACGCCAGCCTGAGAAGCGCTGTAGAGACCTATGGGTCTCTGTTCGAGTATACCCTCTTTTTCACGCTTTTCAACCTGTCTACTCATCTCCCCTACCTACCTCCAGACCTGCATTTTGCGGTCCGGACCTCTTTCTTTCTACTCCGGACCTGTTTCGACTTGGACCAGTACTCCTGTACGCCCGGTCTTCACTTACCTAGACTGGTCTGTGCTCGTCGCAGACCGGAGACTCCGAGTGGTACCTAGTATTCCTTTTCCTTTATTTGGTTTTGTTTTGCCTTCGCTACATCTACTTAGATCGTAGCTACACAGTCCCGGGTATGCCCAGTGACTATAAAAGATATGTAACTAGTTTCATAAATATAGTCTCCGTTTTCTGGCACTTACCATCTATTCGAAAGTTGTCGCCTTTCCTCTTGTAGCTCCTACAGAGCTCTCCTTCACTGTCCATCATACCGCCGACGTACCGGACTACCTGTCCTCCTTACCGGACCACGACCGGACTACCGCCATCACCTTCGGACTACATCGGACCGCGGTTCCACGCGTCGAGGAGGATCCCCGGACTCACTGGACCCCTTTAGGGTCGAGCCTATTGCAAGGCGAACCCCTGATATCACCTGGCTACTCTTGTAGTCGGGTTGTTGTCTACACAGCGCAAAAGGAAAGATGAAGAGAATACTCGCCGTATTGCCCGGAGGTTGGAGGACTCGGTTGATGAAGACACAGCAGAGCTACAAATTGTTTCTAAGTAGATAATTTTATGGTGAATGATTATAGTAATGCATTCAGTTCAGATATTCAGACCTTCTGTTCTGTTCTGTTTCTGTTTCTGTTCTGGTTCTGGAAACAAAAGACGACAATGTTGTGTGGCTGCGAGTCACTCAAGTGCTCAACGAGGCAGTGCACACTTTTCAGCAAACACCGGTAAGACAGGGCTGCATTTTCCCACGATTTATGAGTGCGGTATAAACCTTGTCAAGCAAGGTGATGTCAAGTTTAAAATTTCAGGCACAAACCCCTGAATGATGTCACCACTCTTAGGGGTGCTTATCTAATCACCATTACAGATTCTGACAGCTAATGTAATGTAGGCACACATGGCAAACACTCCTATTAAGACAGGGGTTGTATTCAAAGCTGTGAAAATCTATTCCAAAAAAGGAAATTCATTAAGCCATTTTGGTGTCACCAGAAAAGTTGTAGCCCCTGTTTTTGTGATTCTAATGGTGCAACAATCTTATCTATCTGATCTAATCTGGTTGAGATATGATCAAAATGGTCGCCAAACATCGACGATATAAGCATTCTGATTGGTCGATATTAGCCAATGGCAATTGCTGCCTTAGCTAGGCATCTAGGGGAATATCCCTTTCAAGACAGGGGTTGTATTCAAAGCTGCGAAAATTTATTCCCGAAAAGGAAACTCTATTAGTCCCTTTTAGTATTATCTACATCTTATCTATCTTGATCAAATTGATTAGATTAAATTTCTGGTGATAAGATTAGATATAATGATATCTTGGAACTTATCTGTCTCAAAGTCCTACTGGGAGTCCCATACTGAGTACTGGGAGTCCCAGTTGCATGGTATGGGAGTCCCAGTGGTATGGGAGTCCCAGTGGTATGGGAGTCCCAGTGGTATGGGAATCCCATCATGAGTAGTGGGAGCCCCACTTGAGTAGTATGGGAGTCCCAGTGAGGTGGTATGGGAGTCCCAGCTGGGTGGTATGGGAGTCCCATTATAAGTTGTGGGAGTCCCAGCTTGGTGGTATGGGAGTCCCAGCTGGGTGGTATGGGAGTCCCAGCTGGGTGGTATGGGAGTCCCATTATGAGTAGTGGGAGTCCCAGTTGGGTGGTATGGGAGTCCCATTATAAGTTGTGGGAGTCCCAGCTGGGTGGTATGGGAGTCCCATTATGAGTAGTGGGAGTCCCAGCTGGATGTTATGGGAGTCCCAGCTGAGTGGCATGGGAGTCCCATTTTAAGTTGTGGGACTCCCAGTTGGGTGGGATGGGAGTCCCATTTTGAGTATTAGGAGTCCCAGCTGGGTAGTATGGGAGTCCCATTTTCAGTAGTAGAAGTCCCACTTGGGATGAAACTATATTTAGACAGATTACATAATCTGCATTTTATATTCACTGAAACCACATTTGGATAAATTACATAAGCTTACATAATCATCTTTATATTGAATTGTACTACATTTGGATAAATTACATAATCTTACATAATCATGGCATTACCATTTGTATATTGATTAAGCCAGATTTGGAAACTTACATAAACTTACATAACCATGTAATTCCCATTTTTATATTTCACATTCAAATCATTTTGATATTGAACTATACCATATTTGGAAAGATTACATAATCTTACATAATCATGGGAGTCCCATATTTGCCACATTGATTACAAATCATATCAAAATGGATCAAATATCATTTGTGATTTTTTTGTATTATGGGACACCCACATGGGAGTCCCTGTAAAACTGGGAGTCCCACTGGTTGGGTGCCTGTTTACATAAAGGTCCCAAATTACATAAAATCCATTTTGGCAACAGGTCATTTTCGGTTTGGGAATCCCCATAATAAAATAGGCTATTAGCTACCATATTCCGTAAGAAAAATGGTAGCTAATAGCCCCCTCAGAGGGGTCGCCTGAAGTGTTGGGATGGTTGCCGCACTTGAGTAACGCAGGTATACTTGGTCAAACACGTTTACCTTTATATATGCTTTATATGGTATTATATAGGCCATATATTTTAGTTCATGGTGGCCAATAACCTTTCTGC
>JBBPOJ010001011.1:0-17420 GCA_038091395.1 Leccinum rimulosum
ATGATGAATTTGTATTTTTGTAATTATCTGCTTTTTTTTTTTTTTTTTTTTTCGCCGCCGACGGCCGTGATCGTCGTCGTCATCCCATCCGTTTCGCAGCCGACGAGGGACCTCATCGGCTGGATTTTTTATTGAAGGAAATGGAATGGTGCATTTTTTCGTTATTCTAGTCGCCATTGAGCTGCGTTCAGAGATTTTCGTGTTGGCATCCGAGGACGCTGGGATTCAGACGTTGCTCAAGCCTACGGAGACCCATCTGACAACTGGATGTACTACACAAAACAGTCAAGCATTGAGAGTCAACGCGAACGGTTCGGACGCAGGAAGGGGATATATAATGAAGCGTGTTGGCATTATCCTAATCTACAAATCAACCCAGAAGGAACGTCATGTATTGTGCTTGTGCGACAGCGGGAAGGAATATGATATGGGAAGCGTCAAAGAACGCCGTCATTTCTCCGAGCCAATCAAGCCAATCACCAACAGGCGTCTACTGATAGCATTAGAGCCCGCCGGCAAAGCCTCGGTGCTATCCAACCACCAGTCCAAGTGAGCTCTCATAGCGTCCGCCGAGGGATTCGCCGACTCCGGAATCCTACAGTGGAATATCTCAACACCATGGACAAGGAGGAATACGACGACTCACATTCCACGCTCGCGCAGTGCATCCTCCAACTCGGGGATCGTCAAATGCCGGGCACCCCCTTCATGTCGCAACTTTTCGTCATCCAAGGAGATCGCCTTCAAATGCCTACGTATCCGCCATGTGTTGAGAGAGGACGGACCCCAGGCCGGTAAGCCGAGCATGCTTTACAGAGATGAGCAGTGGGGAAAAGAACACAAACGGAGTGACCTTACA
Organism: Leccinum rimulosum; assembly: GCA_038091395.1. NCBI lineage: Eukaryota > Fungi > Basidiomycota > Agaricomycetes > Boletales > Boletaceae > Leccinum > Leccinum rimulosum. The sequence goes on from JBBPOJ010001011.1 coordinate 860, forward strand.
TGCATACAACGCCCGGATTGCCGGTATTTTTCAGCGCAACGAATCCCGACTGCTTACCCTCCGTATGAATGGCTTCGAATATACCGCGGTGGTTGATTATCGCAGTCAATTGTCGATTATACGCTCTAGACACGATACGATCGCGCTGACCCGGTAACACACAGGTAGAAGGAAGCATGCGAGGGGCATACAGTGCGACGAGGGGAACTAGCTCCTCCGCCACGAGGATGATCATCAAGAACGGAACGAGTCTAAAAACCCGAAATGAGTCCCCAATACCCAGCATCACAAGAGAAAGACTGACTTGAGAACATCTCGTTTGTACGTTTCGATAAAACGTTGCTCGGCTCGAGATGGCAACGCGCCACCAGATTTTGTGCGAGCAATGATCGCAGCCGACTGTTTTCTGTGGGTATTGATCGCCTTGAGGCCTTTCCAATAAAATTTCTGGGGACGAGCGAGTGTCAATTTGGACCTCGGACGACACATTGACGACACACCAAAAGTTGAAGGGCTTGGTGGGTGAAGCGCTTGAAGGGGGTAGCGTCTTTCGGAGGGGGTGTTAACACGCCTCGTTCTGTCGCAATCACGATATCCTGTTTTGCGAGCGCGAACGGGCTTAGCGAGGATTCGACGGCTTCCGGGAGCTTGTTATGCCGGGGTGGGCGATAGTAGGAAGGCGAAGACGAGTCTTGGGGTGGGCGCGGAGGCGGTGCCGCGTCAGCTCGGAGTGTGGCGGGTTTGACAGGGCCAGGTTTGAGTTCAATCTTCTTGTTTCCCCGAGGTGAGTTCGGAAGAGGAACATTGGGATCGTTCGGTCCAGTGGCGACAGACTTGGAGGTGACAGTAGACGCGAATCTGAAACGAATGACTTGGTGCTGGTAGTGCTGGGCCGATGTGTATCTCGCCAAATAAAGGACGGCCCCAGGCGCTGGTGAGCGCATATTTGGAGAAATGAACTTGAATCTGACGGTGGCACGAATGAGTATGTGCATGTCGAACAAAACTTTGATCCTCTTGCCTATTCAGCGCAACATTCTTTACTGCCACGGAATGTAACATAAAACCTGACGAAGCGGCGTCGTTGAATGTTCCACTATCGTTCCGTAAGGATAAAAGAAAAAAATAGTACTGAGAGGCGTAGTGAAAGAGTAACTTCTAATTGTATTGGCTCGGGTACTCCCGAGACTCGACGGGAGTGTGTGACCGAACTTGATAGAGTCATCACATTCCTGTCACGCTATCCAATGACAGCACAATGGCAACCTACGACGTTTGCGAGCCTATCCCCACATTTTGATTGTTGAAATAAAATTGGTCCAAAGCAGGTGCTGGACCCGGGTGAACATGAACCCCCGGAAAAAGTGCGATCGGACATCAAGGGTCTTGGCATAGCCGATTCCAGGGCCTATTGAGATCCCCGGAAGGTTACAGTGACACGCCAACGGGAACAGCTGCTCAGGTATTTCAGATTCGCTTGCGGTGGACTGTGCTGGGCAAGCTCTGACAGTCCAAGAGACGCTCGGCGCGGTCCCATTGCAATGCAGATCACTATTAATCGGAGTATGCGGTTGTCCGATCACAGCCCTTGAAGTTCCCCTGAGGCGATCCATCGGACGTCCAATTTGAAGAGTAGCGCAGGTTGGCAACTCTGGTATTATAGGGGTAAGTCGTTGCCGGCTAGGATCAGCTGAACAAGATAATCTATACATATCCACAACTGTCATTGATTTCCTTCAAGTCGAAGGCAGCTTTCTAGAATGTGAAACCACTGACTAATCGAAGCCATCAGATAGACTCTGGGTCGTCGTTTTGGTTTAAATGACTATGGTCCCTTCCAGGTCCCCGGTCGACCAAAGCGTCAGAGGAACGAAAGACCGAGGCACCCGTCACTCTAGTAAAGTTTGTCGTTTTCTTGGATAGTCAATTTGGTCGTCCTTTCGTCCGGCGATCACACAGCCAGATGTGTTGAGGTAAAAGCGACGTAATCATTCCACCACGGAGGATGGTTGCAGCCGGGTGTGAACAGAATGGTAACCGTGAACCGGTAACGGAGTGAAAAAAATCTCCGACGCAGCGCTCACGGTCTGCGGCATGCTTGTAGAGTGCCGATCTCCGTCTGTAATTGTCGCTCTGACAATAGTTTTGTTCAGCCATTGTCGCCCTAATATGGTGTCATCTAGCAAGGACGCTCACATGTTTGATCGAAGGGCCAACTCTTGATCACTATCTGATAGCGTTCAGAAATGAGTCATGGAGTTCCGGAACGCCCTGACTAGAAAGGGCATATGTCGTTGTGGGTGCCAATTTGTCAGAGGATAATAATCAGTGAGAGTCCGTTTTGATCATTTGGCCTAAAATCGGACGAGTGCTGTCGAAAAATTGGCATGTGCACGGGAAAGGATACCCACATCGGGGCAAGTAAAGCATTAAGGAATGACTTAACTTAGAGCGTATATAGCTCCTTGCGAGAATCCGTCAACTTGACCCTTGGCGCATTCAGGCACCCAGCCTGGCGCCCCGCGGTGTTGACGAGCCTCGACTAGCACTTCACAGCCACTGTTGTAGCTGGATTTCCTGTCAAGGGCACGCAGGCGACCATTTGAGAGCCCGGTGAAGCCGTCCAGCGACAAGAAGCATCGAGTCCAAGAGAGACGCCGATCCTCGGAACATTCATGTCTAGATGTCTGGGAAACGAGTTTATTTGAGGATTCCTCATTGAGGGAGCTCACCTCGACTATACAGCGGCAATGAGAGCTTGCCTAACCTTGTAATTTCGCCTCTATGTTGACGGGCTTTCCACAACGGGAAGTATGCATAGAAGTAAAAGTTGTCCGTTCCTGGGCGTCACAGTTAGTCAAGTTCCCACTTGTCGATCGATAACTTGAAAGCTTCTTGACAGAAAAAAATTAAAGATAAAGATAAAGATAAGAACCGTTGGTGACAATGACGTTCATACCCACTGGTGTCAAATCGTGTGAGCAGAGAAAATTTGAAGTATGCCAGAAATGGTTCAAGTGTTCGTGCTTTGTGGAGATGGCAGTTAGCGGTGAATCCACAAATGGATGCCAACACTGCTTCAAGCTTGCCGCCGATACGTACTCCAACTCCTTGGTTGACAGGGAGCAAGTAATTAATCCTGAATTTCAGTAAAGTTCAGGTCCGATCAGAAGAGCGAAATGAAATAGCTAAGATGCATCAGTAGCCAAGCTCCTAAAGCCGAATAGTTGCTCGGCGACCGAGTCGCAACTGGCAACGACGTAAAATTCAAGGAGCCGGTCGTCGCCTATCAGTAGAACGCGAAATTTAACCACGTGCTGACGTGACGGTGACCGAGGGTCGGAGTAACGCATCTCTGACGTCTCAAGGTTACGTTGAACAAGTAAACAACCCCTTTCCCGACAACCCCCAAAGTTCATGGAACCCTTATCCTTGCGAACAGCTATACACGATCCCTCGCTAGGCACCGCGACCGTAAACACCCTGAACGCGCTCTACCACCTCCGCGGGGACTCGCATACGATCACATCAGAATGTCTTCCAACGTTCATTCCCTCCGCCACGACCCTCGTCGCCTTAGGCGTTCGCCCACCCGACGGGGAATCCCGTGAATTTATGCGGCAGCTCACATCAGGGGCTCAGGCAACCGCGATTTCAAACTTTTATGACAGCATTCTAGCAGGGCCATTCAGCGAGGAGTCAAATGGGGAATTCACTGACGTTGGCCTGTGGTTGGGGAGCGGCGGTTATCAGAGAGGCCGAGAGATGGAGGTTCTCGCCTCACTTGGACTTGCGGAACATCCGGAACGTTCTGCCGCGAGGGTGCGTGCCATGCGTGCTTGACTCTTAAATGGAAACATTCATGCGGCGTAGTTGACCACGAGGGTGTTTGAAACACCAGCAGAATGCAATGCAGGGTTTTCGGCTGCGTACCGGAAGCTGAGAAGGGCACACTGTTTTTGCACTTCTTCGGGTGGCGTCCAGACCCTATGTTTCCTTGTAGGTGAAATCGACGATCAATGGTGTGGCCTCGCGGCTGTAGCCATTACTTCGGACTAGGGTTTTTTTTTTTGGTCCTGAGTGTGGAGCCTCACCTTGTGATTGATCGAGTCATGTACCACATCAGACAGCGAACGAGTAATCGCTTCGCTTGCTGAATGTATGTATTCCCCTTCTTGGCGTTCTGGCCCAGCGGCGGTGGTACCGAAAAAAATTCATCAGCGGCTCGCTAAGCGTTTGTTCCTATTCATTTTATTTTGGGATCTCCGGATGGTAGAACAGAACCGTTAGGGACGGCGAGCAGGCCTTGAATGCGCTCCTTCCCGCAAGTGCTATTCGTCATTCTTCCATAAACTGAATACATTTCTTCCCTTGGAGAAAACAGATATGATATCAAGTTCAAGCGCTTACGTCTGGCAATATACGCACTTTGGTTTTTCGGCCGAGTTTTTCTTTTTCTCTCCCATGGGTGGGTAGCAACGGGACCTTTGCTGACCCGACTTTTACATCACCGTCGTCGCTCAAAGCGACGGATGGGATTAGGTGTGCTGATGGGCTGACCGTTATCTCGCCGCGAGAACAGATCCGAGTCAATCAGTCGATTGAGTTCTGGCATGCAGACAGCTTACTGATACAGCAAACGTTGTATCAGAATTGCGTGCGTTATCAGTGGCGGGTTTGAATGCAAAAGTCTAGATCGTCATCATCATTTTTCGACAAGACCATGTCTCACAAACCGCAAACAACATCTGCTGCAATGCCAGCTAGCCATTGAAGGAACGGATGATATAGATCAGATCAAGACGATAGCTAGTGTGGCACAGGAATGCAACGAGCGTAAGCATATACGTGTATGTCAAGGTGGCGGAAGGACATGCAGGGTGCGTGGGTCACGAATCCAATCGCTGGCGCATCATAGCATCAGTCTGGTCCAAGATGAGGTCAAGATAACGGCTATTAATTGGCAGCGTCCATGATGATTACGTGGCACCAAATACTTATATATTCGGGAGGGGTCGGGCGCTAGGACAACAAGATGAAAGCCGAGCATAAATGCCTTCCGGAGATATGGGAGAAGGGGATAATATCCGATCACGAATTTGACAGATACCTGTAGTACGGCTTGAGAAAGCGGGAGCGTAAATACAGGGCTCGCAAAATCGTAGTCAGGGGTCGTGATCCAAATATGGATGGCCAGGAACGGAGAGTAAACGAAGCTAGGTTGGAAGAGGCAATTGGGGAAAACCCACGATTGGTTAGCATTCCTCGCGGCGGTCCGGTTGGAACTTGGACCCACTGAATAGCTCGTTGTGTGTTTACCAGCGTCAAGTGGGGCGGTGGCGAACATGATTCTAGCGTGCCATGGTCCGGTAGATAGAACTGAGAGCGCCACGCTGGAAACTAGTCCTAGGCCAAGTAGACGACGCCACCGTCGTCATGTCCGTTTTCATTTCAGATCGGGGTCCTGCAGGGTGGTGTGCACAGCCACATTTTCCGACTCCACTGCCATTCATCATGGCGTCGACGCTGTGCCCCCCGCCGCCTGCGCCCGCGCCGAGCCTTCTAGACCGAATCCAGACCCTCACGGACGTCCATAGTCGCCTACAAACCCTGAGACATGTGCCCACAATGCTCCTGAGGCCTCCCTCTACCTCCCCGTTGGCGGACTTTGCGCCTGCGTTTGACCCAACCATTGACCGTGAATTTGCGACCACGTTCAATTCGACGCCCACTCACGATTTTCGGGCGCTGAAAGACTTTGTGGGTGTGATATGCTCTGACAAGGTGCAAGAAGCAATGCGAGCTGCACGGGCTAGCGAAGAGGCGGATCGAAGTGAACTCGGGCTGTCGTTCCTGAGAGAAAATCGGATTCGAAAGTACGTGTGTACAATGTCTGGTCAGACACGGAAACTACATGTGCTTGCAGACGACCACAGTCGCCCGTTGGCTCTCCACAGCCCTATATGCCATCGCCGCCGCGATGCTCGTCGTTGCTGGGGCCTGCCGAGGACGACGCACCGGCGATGCGAGCGGAATCTCTGCTCGAATTTGTACGCGAGTTCAACCGAGGACACGCTGCAGAAATGAAGTCGTCGATGGATGGGGAAACGGACGCGACGCCACTTCCCAAGTGCAAGCTGGCGATCTGGACCCAGACGACGGCAATGCGAGACGAGCTCAAGGGGCGTATGGGGAGACTTGCGAACCCTGTAGTGCTGCGGTTTACGATAGAGGACGTGCTAACCGCATACGTATCACTGATATTTACGAACATGGAGGAAGCGCTTGTGGTGGAGAGCGTTACCGCATTCGGACCGCGAGAGAAGGTATGTAAATGTTTATGTATGTCGAGAGATATTTCGACTGAGTATGGACATGTAGAAGCTTCCGCACGAGCAGTCGGACTATCTAGCCTTTCAGGGGTTGAGTCGGCATATTGCCAAGATGTTGTTATCGCATCCGCGCGTTCCTGTGCAGATGGTTATGGTGAGATGTGGTCGTCTCGTAAGCAAGGCTGATCTTGATCTGGCAGAACGTCTTGGTATCTTATCGAGGGTTATTTGTAGAGCGATGTACGAACTGCCAGCGGGTATTGTCTGCAGAGGGACATATACCGCCTGTTGCGAGGATATGGGAGGGTACGGATCATGGAGTCGGGCGATGGGAGGCGCGTCACGGCACGTGTATGGAGAATTGAGGAGACAATGGGATTTTATTTTTTTTATTTTTTATTTTTTTTACTTGTGTGAGTCTCCGCGCGCGATGGTAAGATGATTGATGACTAATCGAGGCACAGACGAGATTGCGTTCCGAGATCGGATCGATCGACCTTGTTCGATCCCAAAAAGGCAATTACAATGCAACTTTGTGTCCGTCGCCGCCACTTCCGACGTTCCCGACAAACCCACCTTTGACCGCTTTCGAATCCCGATCGACACAATTTAAATCTCGACCACCCCTCAGCTTTCTCCTTTCTTCTCATCCATCATGATCTCCTCCTCACTCACAACAGCAGGTCACAATATCGCTCTCCGCGCTGGAACACGCCTCGCCTGCTCAAACGTCGACCTCCTCTGGGTCATGAGCTATGCCCCCGGTGAGGGCGACCAAGGCACACCCATCTCAGTAAACTTTACTTGCAAGGCAGATCTCGCTCTCGGCGTACACGTTCGTCTCGTCGTCGGTCGTCGCGCCGTCACCACACAGGTCTGCGAAATGGACCCACTCGGTTCCGGTCGCTGGCAGCTCAAGGGCTGTGCTCCCTCTTTCTCAAAGCAAAATTCTCCCTCCGCAATCGTTCCTCTCACCATACAGGCAGTGAACAGGGAAAACCAGATCGTAGACTCGGTCACCTTTGGCGACTTTGTCTACCAAGACACAGGTGAGTGGCCTGTCCACCCGTCGTCCACCCCTCACTCACGTGACCCAAGACGCTTTCCAGCCTCCCTCGCCGCCGAGCACCAGTCATCTGCCTCGCAGACCCAGCCTTCGTATCGTCTCCGGTGACCCCGCCGACCGTTCCTCCAAGCGTCGCAGCCCCTACAGCCAACCCCAAACACCTTCCTCCTCAGATTCCGAGCACGGTTGCTCTTCTCGCTCCAATGCCACTCCCGCCCTCAGACGTGCCTCCCGTCAGCTCGGCTCCGAATCCGATGACCCCACTCAGACCGTCATCCTCGACATCACCACACCCCTCGACGCCTTGTGCTTTGGTTGGGAAGAGTCAGAGCTCCATGCTGGTCGCCGACTCGTCCGCTTCCGACGCCTCCAGGACGGTAACAAGCTCATCGTCTCCGCCGAACGCATCTCCCAAGCAGAGTACAACTCAGACGACATCGTCATCTCCTGCATCTATCGCGAAGAGACTGACTCTTGCTGCGTCACTTCCGTTGATATCATCCACCTGCTTCAGCGCCTCGTCGAGGCAGATTTCGAGGTCGACGAGAAAAATCGGATTCGCAGAAATCTAGAAGGCCTTCGCCCTACAACCGTATCAAAGACTCGTCCCGGCTTCGAGTCCTTCTTCCAGCGCATCATGGACTTCCCTGACCCAAAACCACGAAAAATAGAAAAGGACGTCAAGGTCTTTGACTGGAAGCTCCTCCCCCATGCACTCGATAAGATTCTTTCCAAATACGTGAGTCCCAGCCTGCGATCCTTGCCTCTTTTTTCACCTTTTGTGCAGTCGCTCCATGCCTCCCCTACCTCCACTTCGCCCAAGGACGATGTACACTCTCCATCTTTTGCCCCGTCTTTTCCGTCCGACATGTTCACAGAGCCCTCGTATACCGACAACCCTCCACTGCCTCAGGAACCCCAACTGGACGCATTTTATCTCTCTCACGTCTCCCCCATCGTCCAGCTCTCGCCGTTCCCGTCCGAGTGCAGTCCACATTCGTCGCCAGAGATGCAACATCGTCCTTCGCTGCAGGAAGAGCAACTGCAGTCTCTCTACCTCAACTCAGATCTCATGCGCAACTACTACTCCGAGCCAGACGTGGTTTCCGCCTACGGTGTGCCCCCTCCCACATCCGGACCTCTTCACCCATCGCCCTTGTACACCTCCGAGTCGTCCTCGTCTTCGGCGGGTGTGCTGCCGCGCGATGCTGACGCCTCTGACTCTAACTCTGCCTCTGCCTCTCCCTTTGTCCCCGATCAGACCCTACGACAAGCCGACTGGGCGAGCACGATGACGCCGTCCAACACTGGGGACATTCTGTTGGTGTCTCCACTCGAGCCCTATTTCTCACCGGCGCCCATGTACGGATATGGGCCGTCGGATACCGTCGCGTCCATGGGCGACATGTATGTGTCGCCGCCGTCGATGCCATCGTCGTTGTCGTCGCTGTCGTTACTGCCGTCCGCGTCGTCGTATGCTATGCACGCGTACGATGCGTTCGAGTTCGAGGCGCTACGAGATCACAGTGCAGGCGCAGTGCTGGCCAGCCAACACGCATAACAGCGTGGTGGCGTTGGCGTTTTTCGAAGCTACCAGCTGGGGTAAACCCATCCAGGTTGCTTGTATCGTTATATATGTATGTATCCCCCCCCGTGCCCGTCTCTTCTTTCACCATCGCTTTTCCGTGTACCAAGGACCGGTCCTGCTCTCATATTTTTTATTCATCTAACTTTTCATCATTTGTTTTGCCTTGGGGTCGTTGTCGCGTCTCTCGAACGGGTACATGTAGCCATGTGAAAATAACTTCCTCGTGGGTATGAATAAGAAACAGAATTACAGTGATTTTGTGAGAGGAAAGAAAGAATACATAGACAATGTGTGGTCATCGTCGAGTCACGAAAAGATGGAGAGAGAAAGAGATCATCATCCCCTTCGACCCGACTTGAGGCTCCCAAAGCGCGAGAACCGGCCCTTGATGCTCCCGACCGTAGACGCCACAATCGACCCGCCCGCCGGCCCGTTCACGGACGGCGCATTTCCGACAGTGATCAACGAATGGCGCGGCGACGCCATCGTCGCCACTTCGCTCCCCCCCACACCGTCCTGGCGCCACCCCGCAGACACGCCATTGATCCCATGGCGCGCAACATGCGCAGCGTGCATCTGCAGCGGTGTCCGTTTCACCGGCATCGTCGTCTGCGTCTGCGTCTGCGTCATCCCCGTCGTCGTAGCCACGTCCACGTTCGAAATCAGCGGCGACGAAGGCTGCGTGATAGGCACCCCCACCGACGAGCTCACAGCCAGAGCCGCACTCGACTGTCCGCTCCTCGACGACAAGGACCGGTGCGCAGACGCGTTTTCGAATACAGACGACTCAGACGCGTCGTGGACGCGCGCGTACAGCTGTAGCGGTACCTCTTCGAACCCGCCTTGCGCGCCTATGCGCCCGATTTCCTCCGAGAAACCCTTGCGGAAGAGGTCTTCGAGCGTTTGGTGGAAACGCAGCATTTCGGGCGGGCAGATTTGGCCGTGGAGCTTGAGGCAGCTGTCCACCACGCGGACCTGAAATACATTCGTCGGTTTATTCATGTGATGATCTCGCTGGAAATGCACTTACGTGGTCATCGATCGCAGCTCGCAATCGGTCCACCTGCTCCTCCCTGTCCGCATGCCTCGCCAGATACATAGCGGTGAAAAACGTCTCCCGGTAAGCAGGGATAGTGTCCGCAGGAGGGTCCACAGCGCCGTTCAACGTCATCGACAACGTGTTGGTAGAAAAAATCTGCGCAGTCTTGGCAAGCGCCGAGTATCTCAGATGTAACGAATCCAGTTCCCTCGTTTTTTGCTCCACCTCGTTGTACGCGTGATCAACAGGCGAAATCTCTGCCACCTCCCACTCCGTGATATCGGATCGACGGAGGACGGTCGGGAACGCTTGTTCGGTCGTGTAACACGTCTTCTCGAGCCACACTTCTTCATTACCGTCCCGGTCAGTCTTGGTGATCGGCCGGGTACCACTGAATACGTTGACAGAACTGGTGACGAGAACGTTTCAGGGGCAGAATCGCCTAGATGAAAAAGAAGACTCGCCTGTGTTCATAGTACGCCCGGATCGCGGGAGGTACGTCAGGACAAGTGAAGATCGGCAGCGAACGATTCGGTTCCGGAGAAACAGGGGTCACTTGAATGTGCTGATCACTCCCGAACCGAACGTCCACAGGTGGGTCTCCAGGCGCCTTCAACAGCTGAGACCCTGGGTGTTTGTTGAGCATCCGTTCACAGAACGCGCCGTATTTTTCCCATTCGTAACCTCGATACTGCGAATCGTCGAGTCAACGAAACAAATCGACAAGGGAGCGGCCCGACGTACGATGAACTGTTTACCACGGATGGCGTCTGGGAATTCGCCAAAGAACGCCACGCGGAAATAATCCGGATAATAACGTTGATCAGTGATGATGTGTTCCAACAACGTCGCTTGATGCCTCAAGATCTCGGCCAAGCGGGTACTGTCCACGTAGCATCACTACAAAAGAAGAAGAAAACAACGTATTCGGCAAACATACTAGTTGAACGTCACTTCGGCATGCTGCTTCGCAAGCTCTTTGCAAATGTCGATCGCACTCTCGTAAGCCTTTCCCTTGCCTGTGTATGACGATTGGACAATCAAGAGACGTCATCATCACGGCAATCGATAGGCTTACCGAGATAATCGAGAATCAAGAGGCACAGAGTCTCTTTGCGATGGAACTGGGACTGCTGTGGTAAGCCAAGATCTTCCATGGGAGGAACGAACGAGTATAGATCCCATTCGTGGAGGTCAGAGTGCAACTTGAGAGTAAGCGCGGCTTCTACGTAATTTTGAGACTGCAGATGTGCCTAATACCAGCATCAGCTTAACAGGAAACAAAAAAGAAAGTCGAGCTTCTGCTTACGTTGACGAGCTGGTGCACGTATTTAACGTACATTTCTTCTCGGCCGATCTCTCGAATGAAGTTCATCAACCTCAGCTATCGAAAATGTCTTTAGACGTCGACGAATACTCCGTGATGGGGGGGCCTACCGTAGCGATAACCCGATCGTCCGCAAACTCCTCGCCCTCGGGTAGACTCCTGAGACTCAACAACAGTTTGAGGAACGCGTCCACGCAGTCCAAAAAGTTCGACACGCGCTCCCGCAACGGGTCGTCCACCTGCGCAGTGTCAAACAGCTGCCGCAAGTGCGCGATGAAAAACGCCCGCGAGATGTCGTCGCCCTTGGACTGAGACATGAACAACGAATCCAGCTTCTTCACCAGCTCGTTCTCGATCTGCTCAAAGTGACCAAACTGCTGGTACTCTGATATGATCATTCCGAAAAGGATGCTGACGGCGTTGTTGCGCAGCGAGTCGTGGTGGCTTAGACACAGGTTGACGATTTGTCCGACTAGAGGGCCGAGTACCTGTCGATAGCCCTGAAAAAAGAAACGTCGATTGGCAGGACACGGTTGGAGCGAACAAACACTCACTCCTTGCAATCCTTCTGCGTCAGGAGTCTCGGTCCATGCAAGAGCCTCCCAGAGCCGTGATAGGATATCCGCACCTTCACCGCGAATATCTCCGCCCAGCCGCCAGACGGCACGACGTTTCTGCCACCAAACTGAGCCCGTAATTTGTCTAGTATTCGGTTCTGGAACGCACCTGTGCAGTAAAGTCTTCGATGACGAGTTGATCGGACGAGAGAAGCTTGAACAACATATGGAACGCCTCGCGCCAAAGGTCAGACCTAAATTGCTGAGCAGCCGACGGCGGAGGGACGAAAATCGTCTTCAAAAGCGTCGCCACGGGGTCCATCATCTTGATCAAGACCTTGTGCGCCAAGACGTTCACGTTCAGCCACGTGCTTGGCCATGCGTCATTGTCGAGGATCGACGTCGCGACCCTAAAGAATTGCATCAAGAGCGATGCAAAGTTGTCCTTGCCCTCGATGTCATAGCTCGACTCCAGGAAATTATATATGTGCTTGGTGGGTGCAGAGAGGATGAGAGCCAAAAAGACGATGGCGGTTTCCCCCAATCCGGGGTTGAAGATGTTGTGTTCCTCTGCAAAGTTGGGCATGCTGGTCGAGTTTCGCTTTGAGTTGGGTAGCGACGTGATAAGAGAGAATGGATAAGACTCGGGAAAAGTGACAGGGACTGCAGCGGTGCTCGTCGTAGGCGTCCTCGTACGCTCGATAGCACGGTGATTGGCCGGGTTCTGGAGCTCTCGGTATGAATCCAAGAGCCTACGGAGGAGATGAGATGGTAAGTCAGACGACTTTGATGATGAGGCTCACCTGGGCAACAGCATCAACAGATACTCCACGTTGTCTTGTTCTTGTCTAAACAAGATGCGGTCCGAAAGCACCGTCGAGGAAACCAATTGCTGCTGGAGCTTGTCCAACATCACAGCAAGAATGGTCACACACAACCTCACAGACTCCATCCAGCTCACGCGCGACGCATCCTTGACGCTGTCCGAGTCCCCTTGCTGCGTCTGCGTGAACTCGTCGTAACGGCCAAAGTTGGGCTTGATCCATAGGACGACAGCTTGAACGAGCAGCGTTCGTGCATGCGAATCGTCGAACAAGAATCCTTTGACGATTTGCAGGTACATGATAAGCCGCCAGATGATGATCTTTCCCTTGGCGTTGGATATCGCGTTGGCAAAGTTCGTCGCAACAGTGACAAGCTCGATGGTCGGCAGTATTTTGGCGAGCTCAGGCAAGATGGACGTAAAGTGCTGGAGGGCAATCGTCTGCGTGCCAATGATGGAGGGCGGGGATATGGTCGCCATCATGCGATTGACTTCCGTCAAATGACACCTGACCTCCTTTTTGAACGTCGCTTCGAGGTGTTCGGCGGTCGGGCCACCAGACGTTCCGAGCTCTGTAGACTTTTGCAATTCCCGCGCGCGAGTAATGAACTTGAAGATGTAATGCCATACTTTGAGCGCAGCTCGGAGAGGGGACGCCGTATCCGTGCCAGTCGGGTTCTTCAAAAGCTTGTCCATCGACCTGAGCATATGAGAGGACGCAGTGGCACAGTTGAAGTGTTGTTCAATGTACACGTCCAAAACGGGTTGGAAGTTGCTGAACCTTCTGTCCTGGACGATCCCAAGTACAGTCACGAGCGCATTGAACACGAGATTGTCCATCTCCCCCGACTGGTTCGTCTGAGAAACAAGAATCCCAAAGAGCGAATCAAAGATATCGCGCAAGAACTTGACGATTTCGCCTTCGCCAACAAACGTGAACTTGCTGAGCACAGTAGAGAGCAGTTCCTTGTCGGGTATCTGCCCCCACTTGAGCAGACTGAGCAGCACGGGGTTCTGGGTGAACTTGGTAGAGCACAAGGAAGATCGGATGACGAGAGTGTCGCGGAGGGGAGGACCGAGCCTCTGGAGGTCAGGGGAGACGGTCACTTGATCTGGGCGCTGACCGGGCATTACCCAGGGAGAAGACGACAGATACATGTCCGGTGTGATTTGGCCCAGTCTGTCGGCCTTGTACAATACCAGAACATGGCTACCGTCCTCCAGGAATGCGCCTTGGCCGGGGAAAAGAGGCTGGAATGCGAACGCGAACACTCGCTCTGGCCCCAAAGCACGATTTCCTGTCCTGTTCTTAAACGTGAAGAAGAGATGCCAGTCGGGGACGCCCCGGAGAGGTAGCTGGAGCTTGATGAGTTCGCCGTACGTCGGCTGGTTGTTGCGAGCGAACACCAACGAGTGAAATAGCGTCACTGGCGGTTCACCAGATCCGAGAGAGATTGCATTCTCCACCGTCGCACCGGAGGAGTCTCGAACCTCGATCGTGACTTCGACGTTCTGAGCAGACGGCCCTGGACGAGCAAAGTTGACCATGCTGAGACGGGCAGACTGTGCGTGAGTCGTAAGGAATTCCCCAGACCAGAGTTTGATGTAGAGCTCGTTGCGGATGTCACCGGGGAATACGACATCGGGGAAACCGAGGCGGAGGGTGAGCGGGATATCTTGAAGGAGAGACATGTTCTCTCTTATGATCGTAGACGCGTCTCCATGGAAGATCTTGACGGACACGGCGAGCGTCTCTGCCCTGCAAACTTGGTCAGTTTGCCGAATGGAGCGAGAAAGGAACGGACGAGCACCTGGAGGACTTTTCGAATTCTCTCGAGTTACCGGCGATGATATCTTGATGAAGCATCGAGAACAGCGCCTCGTTCGTGGGGACGTATATGGGCATCGTGTGTTCGCGCATTGGGGACACGTCGGAACCTTCGGCGACCATTTTGCTCAGTTGCGTCAGCTCGAGCACGGCACAGCCAAACGGGCGACGGTAGTTGGCGGTGTCGAGGAAGGCTTGATTGAGTGGAGTAGATGAAGTACGCATGGCGTCGCCGAGGGAAATCGACGACTCGGACGGTCTTCGTCTGCTACTACTGTCGGAGCCGGGTAGACCGGAGCTAATGCTAGAAGCCATTTTCATGGCGCCGTTGCGAACGATTCGGCACACAAGAGGGTATCTTGGGCATCGCTCTGTGCGATATTGGTGAAGAGGATGGTCAAGCCGCCCTCTCAAGCAAGGACGCCGTTGTGGTTGATGATGACGCAGAATGCTTCGGTCACGAATCGCGGGTTGTCCGAGTGCGTCTCGCCGTGTTCGTTGATGCAGGACGCGTCGTCGTTGATCGGCGTGGACTTGGGGGATAGAGCGCCCTCCCTTTCTGTGCTAGCAGCGTCGTAGTGCCCGGTTAGAAATAGCATGCTTACTGCTTGCATGGTAGTAGTGGTTAGAGTTGTGAATCCGATTTCATCGTCACTGGCGTCTCTCCGTCTCCGAAGTCGGCGCGTTGTCCTTTCGCAGCTCTGCGAGTCTTGTGCGCTTGGTCTACCGTGGAAAACCTCGAAGCGCTCCGAATGACCACCAAACGATGTCAATCAGCGGTGTCCATTACGACTGTCCCGCGAACTACACTTCCGCACGCCCATCACAAAGATATCGAGGCCATTCTCAAGGACCTGAGAGCATGTTCGCGTCGGCTCAAGTCAGCGCTGGACAGTTTCACGGACGAGCTCCGAACACTCGAAAGACTGTATTACAAGTGCAAAAATCAACATCGCATGGCCCTCTTCTTCAAGCGTGTGTCTGAAATCAGGCGCTACGGTAGGCGGCTATGCGAGTTGGACATCCCGGAACGCGTAGATCTTCTACGCGCGTCATTTGTCGGTCTGGAGCACACGAACGAGTGGGTGCACGCACACGGCTTGTCCTAGTGTCGTGCGTTCTGAACGCTTATGCACAGTCAGAAGGCGCTGAGGGGTTCCTGGAGCTATGTGCCCGAGGAACCATACGTCTCATTTCTGAGGGAGAGATTGACCGCCAGTTCTACCCTTGTTCGCAAAGTGAGATCTTGATACCAAGTTCTTGTTTTCCACCCAACTCAGACTGGACAGATGCGGGAGCGCCTCGAAAAAGCATACCAGTGAGTTCTTTCTCTGCAACTTGAACAGAGTCCTCATAAGCCTCACAGTCATTTCACGCTGGCCATGCAAACGGGCGCTTTCGTCCAGCTTATTGTCCTATTTGCTGCCATCTCATCTAGGACGTCTGTCTTGTCGTCGGAGTTGGAGGAAGCCCTTCAGCTCGGCATATCAGCGTGCAATCGCATCCTCGTGATCATTCATGTGGGCGTGTCTTCGTCTTGCAATTGAATTCGATTTCACAGACTCGCAGCCGACAGGTACGCATGCGAGGACGTGCCAGAAACCTCTGCCCGAACCGGAGCCCTTGGTTCCCTCGCACATTGATAATGATGACCTGCCTGAAGACACGGGGCAACGTATTTCTCGTTGTGAGCAAATTGATCATGTCGGAGACCTAGGCGTGGAGACGACGGCTCCGTCGGACGTACGAGTTACGCCCCCACCAAGTCATCTGACGAACGGTATGGATAAATCGTGCATATACCTAGTTGCTTATTGTTGATGAATTTGTAGCGAGCGACAATGCTACTGCACCAGCAACCAAAAAGGCCATCCAGAAGCCTCGGGTGAAGAAGGCAAAGAAGAAATTCGACGAGATTGACGAGATCTTTGGTTTCTCGTAGTTGTAGTACATGTACTTGCTACAAATCTTGTATTGAATTTCCGACTCGTGACTCGGACC
>JBBPOJ010001012.1:0-17413 GCA_038091395.1 Leccinum rimulosum
TCTTTGAGCGAGTCCTTTCCACCGGAGAACAGAGTCATTCGATATCCACGTGAAGTGGAAGTCTTCTCTGGTTATCTGTTTCAGAATGGTGTTCATGCGAGTTATGAAGCAGGGTCACCTAGGATAAGGGCTGCGTCTGGCTCTTCGAAGCCGGTGAGGTACCAAAAGTCGGATGCCTGACGGAACTTGTAGCTATGGGACGCTCTCAAGAGGGATGGCAAGCTGAGTGACAACAGTGACCTACAATATGTCTTGAGAGATGATATGAGAAGGCAAGGGGATGACGGAGAGACTTCTACGTACTCCCGCTCATGTACTTGATCGGTGCTGCGACCGAGACCACGATGGAATCATTGGGCAGGCTCTGCATAAGCTGTCTACGTCGCTGCTCATACTCCTCTTTGGGAATTCCGGGCGTCAACTCGTGGGGCCTCACTAAAAAAGCTCAGCGTGTTGCGACGTGGGACGGCGGGATATTCTCACAGAGGTGCGGGTGGGACTGGAAGAGCGGCTGGCCGTAATTTGAGGGCTTGAGATCGCCATCGACGGCGACGGCGGTGGCAAATGTGCGCCAACGGAACGGGGCGGGAGGAAGTGCGCGGAGCCAGCGTCCAGTGCAAGACATAATGGCGTCACCGAAGTAAGCAAGTAATTTACGATAAATAAATATTTGTTTTGTGATTGACATAATCACGCGCCCTCTCGGCTTGATCGGCTAGTAAACCGCCGAGAATGCTTCAATGAACTTGTTGCGTTACCCCGCAATGAATTGCGACTGGGAGAAATACGGTAGACGTGGAATCGACGTCGCATCCGCCGTCTCCCTCCTCGCCTTCTCCGCTGTAAAGGAGACGACAAGGCTCGGGGTACTCATTTCCTCGGATCTCATCCTCCTCCGCTAACACACCATCTCTAGTTTTCCCTTGTTCGCAACGTCGCACATACTACGGTCGTTGCCACTGCGCTAGCTTTCGATGATACCATCCTCGGCAGAAAGCAGATCACAGCTCCTGTTATCGAAGGCGCCGTGTCGGGCGCCATCGACTTTGCCGAAACGCTCACGCTTGTGCCGATATACCTGGGGGAGTGCATCTCCTTTGCCTCTCTTCGCGCTGCCCACAGCTCCATCGATATCCTCTCTGTTATATTCCCAGGCAGTAGCGAAGCATCCTTCTCGCTCGGCCCCTTCATCGATCTCGTCAGAAGGGAGTGGGACAACCCCACCCCAAAGCACAATATACCAGTCAAAAAGTATGGCATTACTGAGGTCGCCAGGGCTCTCATAGCATGGGTCGCCCTCCAGGGCGTCACTCAAGAACACCACGAATCACGATGGTCCCGTTACCTCCGCGAGGTCGAAGTTCACAGTCATTCCACTGCCCCCCAATTAAAGCGTGTTCCGTCCCGTATTCGTGTCACCTCGGACCTTATATTCCCAGGACATCGTGGTCAACTCATATCTGCTGATATCGGTGAAGCACCGACGAATGCCATTGTAAGACAACGTTCTTCAAGTGTACTTTCTCGCAATTCTGTATCATCTATAACCTCGGTCCGCTGGAGGGATTTCCGACCGGAACACTGCCCCAAAGCAATCGATGAGGTCAAGATGAACCTGAGACGTTTTTCCAAAATGGTCCTGGCAGGATATGGCGGCGCTAGCCTCTTGTTCTTTGGGATATCGCCGCTGGTTGCCTCTGCCTCTGCGCGTGTCAAACCTCCCACGGATTCCAATGAGAAGGAGGCTGAGGAGGCCCAGCTGGAGAAGGCCATCAACGATTCCGAAGCCGAAATGGAAGGCACATCAGCAGCTTTACCTGAAGACAACAGAGAGTATTCCTGGTGGGATGTCTTACTCGGCAAGCATGACAAGGAAATCTTTGAACGATCAGTACATGGTGACACCCGAAATGTGACCCGTATGCGTGCTACTGCCGTGATCGGCGTTGAACGGCAGATGCCTAGATTCTGGGTACTTACCGATCATGATCGTTGTCAAGTCGTCCTCGTCCTTCGTGGTATGTACATCTCATCCAAGTGGCAGATGACAAGAACACTTGACGATTCATATGAGAATAGGTACAATGTCTCTAAACGAGTTGGCAGTCGACTTGACGTGCGAGCCCGTAGAATTCGAGCCCGCGTCTAGCACCTTCACAGACGATCACTCCACCGATGGCAAGATACCATTCCCGGAATTGGGGCGGTATCACAGACGTCGACGTTCCTCATTAACATCCCATCGTTCGCGATACCATGTGCACGGTGGTATGCTTCGCATGGCGCGGGTGATGGGGGCGATTGGCAAGCCTGTACATCTTGCTGTGATGGACGCGTTGAACCGGAACCCAGATTACGGTTCGTAGATTTTCTCCTTCTTTGGCACCAGGATGTCTGACAAATTTGTGTGTTCGCGGACCAGAATTGATTCTCTGTGGACACTCGCTTGGAGCAGGCGTGGCTGCCCTCTTGGCTCTGGTGAGTAGACTCGGATCATGGGATTTCTAATCACCCATCCAATTTTGAAGATGTGGGCGGATTCAACAACCTGCCTCACTGTCCCATCAAGCGGACTCCCCATTGATCGGCCGGTGTCTGCATATTGTATAGCACCACCGTGCGTCGAATTTATCGGCCTTTTTTTCCACCTGACGTCTTACCGCTTTGTCACCTAGATGTCTCGTTGATGCAGACTTGAGTCGCCTGGCGTCCAAGTTGATCGTATCATTCATCAATTCGGATGATATTGTATCTCGACTATCGCTGGGTTCTGTACGTGACATTCGTAATGCAGCTTTATGGCTCTGCGAGGCAAACGAAAGTGGTGGACGGGAGGGATACTCGGTCGTTACACATCGCACGAGTCAATGGAAGAGCGGGGAAGGCACCACTGAAGACATGCACTGGGTGAGTACCTCCTCCCTCTTTTATATCATTTCTTACGCGCGGTCTTTCTTTCCTACCAAGTTTCTGGCGACAAGGAAAACACTCGAGGCCAACATGCAAATGTCAGATTTATTCCCCCCTGGTCGCGTCTTCTGGGCTCGTGGAGACGGGGATTTGCCCCATTCGCAGAGAACGGGCTCTGAGAAAGAAGCAAGCAAAGTCAGACTGTTCGAGGTACTGGATACTGAGAAAGTTTTTTCACAAATCGTGTTTTCAAAGAACATGCTGAGGTATGCCAACTGATTTCTTGACCGTCTTATTTTTGTTTGATATCGTCCGTTTTAATAGTGCACACCTACCCCATCGATACGACCAAGCTTTACACGAGTTGCTATAATACCGACCATGTAATACCCAGAGCGGAGGAAGAAACAGTTTACTCGTACTGGCCAATGAGCGCGATGATCGCGTTCCTTGATACCTCATAGCGAATAGTAGTTGCTCGTTTGTATAATCAGCTGTATTTACCCGTTTGTTGTATCCGATAGTACCATACCGTAGCACTACATTTAAACATTCCATACCACTGGCACGGCGTGTCAGTTACTGGATGTGGGAGCCCGCCGCACGCATGCAATGGTACCGGTGGAGTGGACCATGTGTACTGTGCTTGGACGTAACCATGGTTATGGACCTGGGACCCAAGGTGTACTAGTACATAAAAGTAATTTACGCTGGGTCCTCGTACTAGTTCAAGGTTCAGGAACACAGATCCCGAGGTCGAATCCCGGAAGGCTAACTTTACAGCTGGATTGTACGAATCCCATGTACGGCAGAACCTTGATATCGTAGCCCGGAATCTAAGATCTCATCGAGGTACATACCACTTTACTTGATCAATGCCGCGCAAATTCAGATCGAAACGTTATCACGAGTCAACGAGGATGGATTAATGACGACTCTGGACCGATAAGGCGACATTGCGTCTACGCGAAAAAGCTAGGCCACGTCGAGCAAGCAAAAACGACCCCAGGTATGGTGCGTTTCTTCACAAGCACACAAACCCTCACACGCAAAGTAATCGATGACGTGTGAATCGACAAGTACCCCTTTCGTCTGGATGAATGTTAGAGGTTACTCGGGCGAGCGTCGAGAGTCGTGGATTTACCGGGAAGGGTGGTACCGCGTGTAAGCATGCGACCATGTGCAGCACCTTCAATCTTGATCCGTCTGGTCTCTCGGTCGATATTTGATACCCCGACTCTCGAGTTCAGCTTCCACGTCCTCGGGGACGCGTCCCTTGACTCGCACGGCGTACATGCCGCGCACGTACTTGGCTGCGTGGGCGCGGAGGTATAAGCATACGGCGGTACATACGAAAGTGCTGGAAACGTACATGTTCTCTGCCAGCGTGCTACCCAGCTGGACTCAGGGTCGATGACAGCTATGATACCGTCATAGTACGTCGTGGTGCAGACGGCGATGCGGTCGGGAGTCCCTTTCATCTGGGACAAGTCAGGCGGGAACGGCGCTCTCGAGTGGTTCGGACACGCACTTGCATGATCTCCTCGCAGTTTGGGCAGCCGTTCTTTCTAAAGTCCATCGGATGCTGGACAATCGAGCATAGCAGGCAGGCTCTGAGCTGTTTTGATTTTGCCTGTGAAGGTATCGTGGCCATGGCGTCGTCGTTCTCTTGGTCGTTCGCGAACGCGCCGCAACATTGTTTTACGCTTACATAAGCTCTTAGATGGGATTGCCCGCAGTGAAGCCAACTCGTTGACAGACTACGATGGTTGGGCGCGCTGCTGCTCTGTTCGCCTTGTTACCGTTCTCTTGCGTTTTCGCATTCTCAAACACCGTACCGTTCGTCGCTTGGTCTTCTTCTTCTCAGAGGTATCCCCCCCGTCTCCATGTGTTCTCAAAACGTTTCTAAACAATGTTCCTACCAGCTCGGATGTACTCACCCGTCTCGCACCTGGCCCGCATCCCGATCACGGCGTGCTACTGCAAGACCTCGTTTCCAACGGAGACGTCTGCTCGTACGACGCCGTCGTCGTGGTAGACCATCCCGGAGTAAGTCTCGCTCGCTGTACCCCGTCGTGCTCGGGCCAAGCGCAATTCAGAAGTTTTTACTTAATTTTTTTTGGGGGGGCGGTTAGGTACACAGCTCCGACCTACGAACCCTCGAACCCTCGTGTCGGCTCGCAACCTTGATCAAAGACGCACCGAGCTCGCGCCAGTTGCCCCACGTCGAACGCCGTGCGGGGTCTTCTTCCACCTCCAAAACTACGCCCGAGGCGGCCGCGCTCTTCGCAGACCGCTGCGGTTCAGTCGCCGTCGAGGTCGTCCCCGGCTCGGAAGAGGAGTGGCTTCTCGGAGCAGACGAGAAGAAGTACGTCCTTGCCATCTCGATGCCCCCCGTCGAAGGGTCTCCGAGGTACAGGAAGACCGTGATGGCCGAGCACGGTGCGTATCTCTCGTCATTTCGTTCGCCTCTCTCCGTCCCTCAACACACACCCTATCAGAGCGGCTTCTCTCGATAGAGTTGGACAGGATCGCTGCCTTGGCTTCGAACTACTTGGTCATCTACGCTGGTTCGCATATCCCGCTGGAGCGCCGCCAGCTTCCCTCGCTTTCAGAGTTTGACTCCCCGCCCGACACGATGGTGGGTTCGTCCAACGTGTCCGCCGCCGCCACCGCCGCCAGGTCGACCCAAGGAGGCATCCTTCATAATTACCAACTCCTCACGCCAGCCCTGATCACTTCCCTCCTCGTTGCGTTCTTCATTCTCGTACCGATCGTCATGCTCGGGATCAGCGCACTCGCTAGCATACAGTCAACTTTACGATCCGAGGCGCCAATGGATTATAGTGCGCAAGAGAAGAAGACACAGTAGTAGTAGGATCTACGGTACTCCAAGAAGTCATTCCATAAGCTTCGAGTTGTGGTTACATTTCGGCGGTGGGTGACAGATAACAAAAGATAAGAGATGCGATGAAACGATGGGGTAGGGATACAACAAGTAATGCAAGAACGAGAGACTAGCGTGCGAGTAAACAATATAGAGCGAAGGGAAGCATCTAAGAAAGCGGGGGGAATACGGAAATCCAAGAATCGACTATTCGGGTTCTTGTCTGAGGGCATCTTGCATTGATTCAAGTGCGGACAGATGCAGTGGAAGGGTGGGGTATCCAAAAGGCCCCTGTAAGCTTGCGAGGACAGCAAGTTCGTAGTAGTTCCGGGTTATTTCCTGGGCAGTGACATCGTCTGGAATAAGGAGCGACGATCCTGGAGACTTGTAGCTATGAAGGAAGTGAACGTAGAGGGTCGAACACGAAGGACCCGCGCGCTTGAGGGGTACATAAAGAAGAATGGTTGAACGGACGGGAAGTATGGGACACGTTTCACCAGTGGCAGCGCCTTCACCATCGGGCACAAAGGAGCAATCGGCCCAAGGATAGGCCGGCGGAGAGGACAAGGGGATACGGGTGGTAGGGTAGATCGCGTAGGTTGTGGCAGTGGTCACGTCCATGTACATCGACTTGGACGAATCTTTGCTTGCGGTACGTCGCGAGGGTGTGTGTTGATCAGTGCCAGGCTGGGATAGATGTGGGAACGACCAAGCGATGTTTTGGTCGACGGAGAGAATGGTGACGTGGAAAGGAGCGAGATCGCGGCAAAGTGATGATACCGCCGACAAGTGGTGAATCCAAGCTAGTTTGAAAAAAAGGGGGGGTCATTCAAGTAAGTAAAAAAGATCTTTTCAGACGTGGACGAAAAACGAACCGTCGAGCTCCGCGGGGGACATGAATCCGAGTTTAGATATCACTAAACGCCACTCGATGTTAGTTCTTCGAGCGGCTTGCAGCGCAAAGTTCCAGATCTGCAGGATGGCCGACGTTTCGACCTCGTCCTGAGTTAACCAGCTCCCGAGGTCATAAGATTCGCCGCGCTGATCGACGCATGCGGCCAAGAGCCATTTTTTGCACGACGAGAATCTATAACCGACATGAAGAAAGGTATGTCGGTCCAGCACGTCCAAAGTACGAGCTGGACCCAAACTGAAATGCACGGTAGGCTTGGGTGGTCGTGCAAGCGTAAATGCTGGTTCGCGGAAGAACGCACGGGTTTCCTTGCCTGTGTCGAAAATTCTACGGGACATGGTACGGTCGACCGGCTGAGGTACACGTTGATATACTGAAAAGCTGAGCCTTTCAAAGTCGGTGGTAACAAGGTCATGCGAAGTGATGTGATGTTCTGGTATGAATTGGAGGGTGATAGGATATTCGGAATGAACTTTCTGCAGTCTCTTCATCGCCGAAGAAATTTGTCTGAGTAGAGGGGATGCGAGCGTCAATGCTGAGTCCGGAATCGCGATGTAGAAGATAAAACCGCCTGGCTCAGCAGACAAGTCGGTTGCGAATGAAGCTAGGATACATCGGTTAGTAGAAAGGTCGAGAATCAGGCGTGTATCTTACCTAAATATTTACGAAGGGAATCCAATCGTAAAGCAAAAATACCGTCCACGGAACAGAGGGGATGAGATCCTGGAACATGGGCACCCAGTTGGTGTGCCTAAGAATGGGATCAACGGCAATGTAAAAAAAAGGCCTGGCGGGGGACGTACACTGTATGTTGCAGACAACTTTCTCAACCAGGCTTCCGCAAACGGCTTGTCCACCCCATTATCCTCTAAAAAGAGGAAGGCGGTGATGTCTTTCTTGCCCGCATGCGGTGTTAGTCCAAGCTTCTCCCAGAAGCGCAAGGACGCCGGCATGGTTTGAATCATAGAATCACCCTTACCAACCAGGATCATTGGCGTGTCCATGCGCTGAAGAAGCGCACGGTCTGCTGAAACTGTTCCAACGTCTTGTCGAAACTGGTCATCAAACGGGTCTTGATGGCAATTGACGTACTTACCGTGGCGCAGCAAAGTCTGTAATTCAACCGGACTTTCATGCGCAGGCAGACAACGGATGATCTCAACCAAGGTTGTCACATCGGCGGGCCAGACAGTGGACTGCCTTTCTGAAGAACAATGTGCGTTGTTGGCTAGCCATGCGTCAGCGAATATGCTATTCTCAACGACCTCCCTAGCGATCATGCTTCCTGCGGCCTCGAGAGACTTGGACCTCTCCGACGCTGCACCAAGCGCAGCTGCAGGGGAAACGGGAGTGGGGACAGATGTTGGGACTGGAACCGGGATTGTCATAGGTGCTACCGCTGCGCCCGGCGGTCGCAAGGGTCTACTGAGGGGAAGTAGATAGGGATGAGAAAACTGCATATGAAGCAACGTAGGCCCAAGCGGCAGGTATGCGGGAGGAGGCGTGGTGGTTCGAGAAGGAACAGCAGGTTCAGCAACCTGAACATCCTCATCGTCCGATGCTGTATCTGAAGCATCATCGGGGTCGTCAGATACAGGATGCTCTGGATCCAAGCCATGTTGCAGCCAGCTAGAACGCCTCGTTCTACGGGAACCTTGATCGAAGCTCTTTCGTTTAACTCCAATCAGTTTTCTTACAAGACCAATGCGGGGGTCGGTCGCGATATTGTATCGGTATTTCCAGTGATTGTTTTGACTGGGTGACGAAAGGCAAGGAATCGGCTGCGTGCGGTCTTCTTCATCTGGCGGACTGGGGAGGGCAAATTTACCCATGTGGTA
Source organism: Leccinum rimulosum (assembly GCA_038091395.1). NCBI lineage: Eukaryota > Fungi > Basidiomycota > Agaricomycetes > Boletales > Boletaceae > Leccinum > Leccinum rimulosum. Next base: position 8,549 of record JBBPOJ010001012.1, read on the forward strand.
CTTAGAATCAGACAGACTGTGACTCTGGGCAAAGGGGATCGGCTCAAAGAAGTTGGATAGAATTGGAGGTCCTTTCTTGTGCTCAAGAGACAATTTAACATGGGGTGTTGACGGTTCCGAATTCGGGGTAGATCCTGGGGATGGTAATGACATGTCTATGCTGGCTGGAGCTACGTCCTGCATGTGATACAGTTCAGACATTCGAGGGGTGAAGGGATCCGCAGTTCCGCCAACAGTAAACGGAGACGGTTGTTGTTGACCCGGAGTAAAAACGGTGGCCACAGAAAAGGCCCCATCTCCAAGGATCGACGGCGAGAACCCCACTGGCGCAGATCCTGCAAGCTGAAGGCCAGGAGAGTCTGCAATAAGCGGTGCAATGGTCCGGGAAGCTCTGGTAGCACCGGACGGCCGATCAAAGAAGTCAAAGTCGTCTTCGGTGAAGATAAATCCGTCCTCGAAATCCATGTTTGCATGTCCTGTGCTTGTGGTTCCACCCCCACTTCCGGTTCCAATATTGTCGACGTTCATGTCGAAGCCCATGTCGTACGCCTCTCCAAGGTTCATAAAATCGTTGTGGGGCTGCGTCCAACTGCCATCAATGGATCCAAACGGATCGAAGGGTGGGCCAAGGGTCGGCGAAACAGATTCATTCTTCGATGGTGCAGAAGCAGGTTCGACGACGGTGCGGGATTCTGCGCGAGATTGAGTGGTTGCCTTTCCATGAACGGAGGGAGGGGAAGGGTAAGGTGGAGGAGGATTAGCATTCGGTGGTGTTGGCGCTACCGGTGCGTCAACAGGGTCCGTGAGTATCTGAGTTTCGCCTGTTGCATGGTTCCCATTAGTTGGAGAAAGAGCCGCAGGCGAGTTGCTAGCTATGGTGACGGAAGTTGAAGCTAGGATGCCGGTGCTAGTGGAGGGCGTCGTCATAGTACGGGGTGAGGCAGACGACTGCGCATTCTCGCGTTCTCTTCGAATGCGTTCGCGTTCCCTTTCGCGCTCTTTTGCAACAGATTCGACGTACAATCCTATCTCCGAGGCTACGCCGTCAACTTTCGACGATCTTGAAAAAGTCAGGCAACGAAATGCGCGGACAGACTCGGAGGTGGGCGACAAGCAGAGACGACGTGCGATAGGACGACCGCTGAGTACCGAGGCAGTAGGGACGGCAGGGGCATTCGTTTCGCGGGTGGGAGGCAGCGCAAGCACGGCGGAGGGTGGTGGAGGTGGAGGTGGTGAAGGTTGAAGCTGAGGTGGTAGTTCCGGTATGTAAGGAAGGGGGTGTCGAGCGTGAGCAGACTGGGAAGACGCTGCAAACGCAAGACAAAGTTGCAACGGCCATATGATGGCTGTGCCTTTATCTTCGCCCTGTTTGTTCTGGACGGCAATCCAAGCGATGATATAGGCCGAATTCGTCCGCTTGGGAACACCTGACCGAAAAGTACTCTGTCTTTCGGAGTGCGATGTAAGAACGGATGGATTCCATTCACCCGCACCGAATCCTGAAAGTGATTGTTCGAATTGAGATGTGATGCCGGAAGTAGGGCCGTTGTATGCCGACAAGTAATAAGCAGGAACCCCAAAGGGTAACAATATAATTGGTGTGCCAGCAGCTAACGGCAGACTGAAATCAAGGGATAAAAGATCGGTTGACCGCAAGTGTGAATATATCTCTAGCCTCGATGTGCTGAGATGCACCTCGAGTCGACAATGCACAAGTGGCCTGCGAAAGTTAGTGTCGGGCAGGGCCTGCAGGGTTGAAACTCACCTCAGTCTGGAGCCACTGAGCCAGTCAGTTGCCCATTCATCGGAGATGGGTGAGGATGAAAGTAGGAATCCATCCACCAACCTGTGAGCAGAACGCCCACTGGCTGTATCCTTGGATGTTTTGATGATATCGTCGATTATCCGGGCCCGAAGAGCACTTATGAAGTGAGAGTAAAATACACGGAGTGGTTTGCGCGGGAGAAGATTGGCTGCTGAAAAATCCGGATCACTGACGGAGGAGCGTTTTGGGTCGCTACAGAGGTGACAAGGAGATGGCTGGGAAGCACATTCATACGAACACGGATACAGAGTTTGAGGGTCGAAGAGTGAGACATCCGAGGCTGGGGAACCATGAGCAACTGTACGGACAAAGGGGGGCAGCAGTTCCATGGGCACTCACCGACGAGCCCGTCCAATGATATTGATTTTAGGGCGGTGAGAGACGCATCTGATTGATCAAGGGATATGAACATAAAGACATGGAGTGCGGATGAGTTGCCATCGATATGGACATGGGGCAGTGTTGATTGCAGGAGAGTAAGGGAGTCATTTCGCGACACCAGTTGTCTGCGCCCAAGCTCGAGGACGTCGTAGGGAGGGCTGTCGGTGGCGGGAATGAAAGTGACATAAGCTATTCGAGAATTGGGAGGGAGGGGAACGATGGAGGAAAGGAGCTTGTCTGAAGGGGTCACCTGGGGGGAGACGTGGGTGGGCGGCGCGGGCAGGTGGGCAATAGCATGACTGTCGTGCTTCTGTGCCATTGCAGACGGGCACGAGACAAGGGCAAGCGAGACGGGACGTGTCGGAGACGGCGTGCAACTAGGAAGAAGGCGCGGATGTGCCCGGGGCGGGCGGGGGGAAGTGCGGGTGCAGTAGTGTGAGCTCGGGGAGTGTCGTTTACGAGCTCATCGTCACCGACGCCGATGTCGATGGGTAATGTAATTATTATTATTTAACGAGTCCAAGATAGGAGATAGCTAATTACCTAATGAGCGGATGGTGGGGGGAGCCACACGGGAAGGTTTCTCTTTGTTGTTTGTGAACGGCCAGTAAAAGATTAGTTGTTAAGATGCAGCCAACTCCCCGCCCCGCTTCGACTTCGACCCGTCCAGCAGTGTCGCCCCATCCGAGAGCGCAAGCAAGCCAAGTTAATACTCAAACAAAAATCATCGACACCGTTCACGCCCGCATCCTCTGCGTTGCCGACATTCGTGGTCGTCTCTCCGCCCTTAATGATCTCGCGCGCGAAGCAGACGCAAAAGTGATCATACATACTGGAGATTTCGGTTTCTTTGGCATGTATTCCTCTTGGATTCCCTTTTTACTCTCCTCTGACGCGTCCATCTGCCCCTCGTCAGAGAGCAGCAGTCTGGACCGAATCAATGACCGCACCCTCCGACATCTCACCATGTATTCGCCCCTCATTCCCACTGCACAGCGCAACCATCTCCTCTCCCCTGACAATACCCCTGCCTCAGTTCGCTCTACCGTAGACATATCCCTTATATCCGAGTTCCCTCTCCTCCTCTCCGGACAAATCAAGCTCCAGGTCCCCGTCTTTACTGTCTGTGGTGCTTGTGAGGATGTCCTCATCCTCGAAAAGTTCCGCACCGGTGCCTATGCCATCGATAACATGCACGTGTTAGACGAAGCCACGACGCGTTGCCTTGATGTGGGTGGTGTCAAATTGCGCCTCCTTGGGTTAGGGGGTGCTCTTGTCCCGCACAAAATGTTCGACAACGGCGACGGAAACGCTACTATCGCCGGTGGTCAGGGTACAGTATGGACCACCGCGCTTCAGATTGGCGAGCTCGTCGACACCGCTCAACGGGTCTTCGATCCCTCAGAGACGCGTCTTCTCGTCACGCATGCAAGTCCAGGCCGCGAGGGAATCATCGCTCAACTCGCCCTCGTCCTCAAAGCGGATCTCTCCATCTCTGCGGGCCTCCACTTTCGATATGCTACATCCTACAACGAGTTCAGCGTCCAAGGCGATTTTGAGGGGTTCCGCCGTAAGCTCCTTGTAGGCAAGGAGGGCTTCGATAAAGTCTGGGATAGCGTAAAGACGCAGGTCGACGCCGTCATCGATGAGCATCAGCGGATTCTCCTCGACAAGGCTTTGTCTGTCATCGAACGCATTCCTCAACCCCAGGGACAGACTGGTGCACCCCCTACAGCCACCGGTGAGGAACCTGCTTGGAAGAATTGTTGGAACTGGAATTTGTGTGATGCTGCCTTCGGATGCCTTGTGCTGGACGTAAAGGAGGGCCGGATCAGTGCGGAGCTCAAGAGCCAAGGTGAGTGACCCGCGCTCAATTAACCCACCCGCGCTGACGTCATGTAGGCTTCAATTACGCATACCGTCGTACCGCTACTGCCGGCACCGTCGCGCACACCCCCAACTCGATAAACTCTTCGCTTCCAAACACTACCGCAAATCCATTGACAAAGGGTTCTACACCTGTGTCTACTGAGAAACCCGCCTCGCCAATGTCGAAGGAAGTCAAGTCTCCGCTCGCTGCAACTTCTCCAATCGTTTCGGCTACACCAAAAGAAGGTACCGCCAGCCTTCCCCAGGTTAAGACCAATGGCACACCCACGGGATCTGATAGAGCGGAGAAGGATAAGCAAAAAAAGAGGGAGAAGAAGGAGAAGAAAGAACGCGTGGACCGGGAGTCAAAAGACAAGGATTCAGAGGAGAGGGCAGAGGCTAGCTCGTCTCCCGTAGACGCACCTGTGGCCCAACCCAAGTCAGGCAAAGAGACCCCCATTCCTGATGAAGTCGCTTCCGCACCTACACCTGATCTCCTGGAGTCTGGTCTTAAGTCGCCAACAACGGACAGCGCTGGTACGCGTACTCCAACATCCAGACGGATGTACAAACAATCATGGACTCTGTTCGTTCGCCTCCAAGCACCTGCGAATGAGACAGAGCTGCGCGAGTTCTTTGGCGGAGAACAATCGGGTGTACGTGAATTCTATGATTAACAGGGAGCTTGTGGTTTACAACACTTTGTAGATCGTTCGTGTTTCATACCCCCACACTCAGCAAGGACGAAGTCTGAAGATAGCGTACGTAGAGTTCGGCGATGAGGAGGCTATGACGGGAGGACTTCAGAAAAATAACGAGGTAATTCGCTGATCATCGTCATCGATTTGAGATTCTTAACAGTTCGCCTTGCAGAAAATCAACGATTCGCTAGTTGAAGTCAAAATCGCAACCGATAAGGAGGACCGATCTGGAATGCGAGGCAGCATCAGAGGTCGAGGCGGCCGTGGGGGTTTCGCCGCCCGAGGGTTTGCAGCCGCCGGTCTCACTGGCAAGGGACGGGGGGGAAGTAACGGTGAAGTCCGTGGGTCTGGAGAAAATGGCAAGACCGGGGATGCAGCTGCATGAAACGGATCGTTCGTCGAAGCGGGGAATTATGGGCGCAACTGCATGCGATGCTTCACGCCTTTTCATATGACCTTTGTCCCCTTCATCTTGTTGTTTTCTTCACGCTCTCTACATTGTCTTATGTTCAGCTCTTCTAATAACGGAGTCATGTTTGCTTTCGTTTTACTGTTCAATGCAGCCCATAAGTGTTACTGCATTCTTATAGATGCACTCGAGTTACCCATTTCAGCCTGGACCTCTGAGTCCGAGCGTTGAAGCTTCGAAGCTTGGAAGTCTCAAAAGAGTAAACCATCTGATAGTAAGGAGCCATATGTAATTCTCAGCTTCCAAAAGCGAGGCGCTCTGGGAGAGTAGACAGTAGATGTATAAATAACGTAAATAGGTTTTACGACCAAAGAAATTCAATTACAACTATGTAAAAAAAAATGATGAATGCAGCTGCAATGCGGAGATGATGGAAACAGCAGTAAGGGCATGCTGTCGACCGGGCCGGTTGACCTCAACAGAGGCTGAGAGCACCAATGATCAGGACCCAGACAACACAAGCGATCGCGAGCGCCCAAAGAGACTTGATGACCTTTCTATCGTTTAGATGTGCGTGCTACGCAGACGGCTGTCTTGGGGACAGGATCACTGGCTCTGCCAGGAGTTGGGTCACCATCACAGGTGCCGCGCAAGGCGTGATTTGAACAAGTCGTTGTTATCCGAGTCGTCACGAAGGTTTCTCGAGGTAGAGCGAGGGCGGGAGGAGTGTGTGCTATGTGTGCAGTGGGTTTCATCCCCGCGGAGAGTATCCCTGAGGAGCAGAACTGAACGGCGGAAGTCAAGTTGTTCGTGGTTGCAGAAGAGTACTACACTAAAGGGTATAGCAGGCTAAGTAACACGGCCCATCAACAACACAAGCCCGAGTCGGATACAATTAATGATGGACCGTCACTTGCGCCAACATGGATCACATGAAAAAATGACGACACTTTTGGAACTGGGTGGGACTGCTTCCCGGGTTCACGGTGCCACTTTGGGCACAGGTATGTTCCGACAACTAAGCATTCGGAACTGCAGGGGATCGCTTCCCCGAGCCACGGAGCCACTCTTGGTACCGGTCCCAGTACGCAGTTTCCCAGACACTGAAGGAGAGGTCAGAAGTGACCGCTTTCCAATTGAGTCTAAGTGTGGGACTCCATTCCCTAATCCTTGAAACCTCTTCATCACCTTGGTTTTGATGTTAAGTTGGAACGAGAATGTTCCGTGATCGGACTTACTATAGATACGGCTTCCAGAGACCATGCCCACCGGCTCGACCGAGCTCGAGCTCGAGTCCGACTCATCCGAATCACTCGAGTTGCATTCATCTGAATGTTGACGAAGAGGAGTGTTGCGAACTGCTTCAATGTACTCCAGTGCAACTTCTTTGATTCGGCGGACCATGATATCGCAAGCCCCATCAAGCTGGGCGGTGTCTAAGTGTGGATAGATTATCTGATCAACATACGTCAGTAGGTACTAACTGGACATCGAAGCACAGAAATCGCGTACACCTTTGGCAAAAATTTGCTCAGTCGTGCTCTCCTGGCATTTGATATCAATCGGCTCTTCGCCGGTCCGAACCCACATTTGCATTTCGACGCCAGCGATATTCATCCACGTGAATCCATGCCGGCGGACAGGCCCCAACTTCGCGCTTTTCCTGCCAGACATGAACTCCCCCAAGGACCTTACCGGCGTACGGTCATTACGGATCACAGACTCATCTGGAGCCGAAAAGGCCGGATCCTCCTTGATACTGATTTTTGCGACTGCGATTAGTTTCGGGAAGCTCGCGATTAGGTTTTCGAGCTTCCGCATTGCCTCCGCACTGCTCTGTGAGAAGGCACAGTCCAGGATGAATAGGTGCTGGATGGGGGGTAAAGACGGCGTCTTCGTCATGTACCAGATGTCCACCAAGATGTCAGGGGTCGTATGGATCGTATTGCCGTGCACGTCGGTCTTTGTGAAGGTCATGATTTCAAGCGAGCCATCACTTGAGCCAAAGGACCCATAGAGAGTAGACATCAATTTGGAATGTAACTGATAGAAAGCCGCTTTGTGAATGTTGCTCGACTGGAAAGCACACAGCTCGTGTTCGATCGGGTAAAAGGTGATCCTTACGAAAACCTCGCGTCACTTAACTGTGAGAACAATAGCCGGAACTCCTTCTTACCTTGCCGAGCAATACTGTAGCTTGTCGTCGTCGTAGTACGGCTCGCTCAGTTTCTGCACTATGTACTCGTGCTCACAATGGTTTACGTCTTCAAAACACTTTTACAAGTTAATAATGTATATCCAAGAATCCGGCAAAATGGTCCGTTACCTTGTACGTCCCGAGTTCACGAAGGTTTCGGATTGTGTCAATTATTATTTCGCACCTGCCTTTATTGCATCGCATGTGGCCCATCAGTGGATGGACATGCCCCATGGGCATAGTGCATGCCTTTGTCAATCATGTTGTCCTCCAGATCGGAAGCGCTACTACACGGGGTTAGGGGCCTGCTTGCAGGCTCGCTAACCTCAGTTTTCTTGTCCAATTTGACACTCATGATCGCGCGGGTCCGATTGAGCGACCGTTCTCGAGGCTGGAGGACTTGATGTCTGTGCTCGATGGTGCCTCTGGAGACGAACTTGACTTTCTGGTTCCCTTTGTGATAATCCGGGCAAGTAGCTTCAGAGGAATGGAGATGGATGTGGAGTGCCTCGAAGCTGGGGCTGTATTCTTTGATTGAGCCACAACGTTCTAAATTTGGAGCCGTGGATGTTCCGAAAGTCATGTGATTATTGTCCCCTGTAGTACTTCAGTTCTCGAACTGCTACATTCGTTCTTGGCCTCTCTCATGCTGCGCGCTGCTGTTACTCGTTCGACAAGGGCATTCAGGCCACGGCCCGTCTTGTTGTGCACCACCAGGTTTGCCCAGTTCCATCTTGCCTCTCAACTTCTCAGAGTCCTCTTCCAGGAGTTTTGCAGTTTCACGTGTACGCTTCACAGAGAGCTTTACTCCCACTTCACTTGATGTGTTTACAGAAGAGGAAGAGATGCTTCGAGAGTCAGGTAGTCACACGTCATCTTCATGTTTAGCTGGATATTAATCAAGACATCCAGTGAAGCGGTTTGCCAATGAAGTGGTAGGGCCCAAAGTCCGTGAGATGGATGAGAAGGAGAACATGGACCCATCAATAATTCAAGGGCTATTCGAACAAGGGGTATGATGCCAACGTTCTCTTGATGCTCACCTCATTTACGCGTTGACTAGCTCATGGGAATCGAAACAAACGCTGACTATGGCGGTGCCGAGTCTTCGTTCACATCAGCTATAATAGCGATCGAAGAACTTGCCAAAGTTGATCCCTCAGTGTCGGTCATGTGCGATGTTCACAATACCTTGGTGAACACCATCTTACGACAGCATGGAACGAAAGATCAGCAGGATAAATGGCTCCCAGAACTTGCACAATCCAAGGTGAATGACTTGCCAGTGGAGCCCATGGTGGCGTTTGAATTGGCAACTGAAATCACATGTAGATTGGGTCCTTCTGCTTGTCTGAGCCAGCCTCCGGCTCAGACGCGTTTGCTCTGCAGACCCGAGCAAAGAAGGATGGAGATCATTGGGTTATCAACGGTTCCAAGATGTGGATCACGAACTCCCACGAAGCGGAAATATTCCTTATATTTG
>JBBPOJ010001013.1:0-17361 GCA_038091395.1 Leccinum rimulosum
CCACTCCAGCTCATCAAGGACCGGTTTGTCAACCTCCCATCTCTCTCATTAGATAATATGTCGACTGCTGTGTCGGCCGATATACAATTACATGTCACCCGCGAAATCGACGCTGACAGGCGGCTAAGGATTGCACCTGCGAAGCTTAAAGCAGAAATTCGGTCTAACCTATGCGAGAAAGCAGACGGGATGTGAGCACAACCATACAGCTTCCTTGTTCGTTGTGACATCATTGTATAGGTTTAGGTGGATCCAATGTCAACTCGACACTCTCAAGCAATGCGTGACCCCATCGGATATCCGGGAAGCACTTGAAAACCTTCCAAATGGGCTGGAGGAGACTTATAACCGAATTCTTCTCGTGATAGACAAGCACGAGCAAGAAGCAGAGGCCGCTCGGCGGGCCTTAACTTGGCTCATCGCCACCTTTTCCCGTTTGCGACTGTCTGAGATCATCGAAGCACTTTCGATAGATCTTGATCAGCGTACGTTGAACCCGGAGCTAGCGCCTATGCATGGTCAAGCCTTGTTGGATGCGTTGAGCAGTCTAATAATACATGACGAAGAGACAGACATCGTGATTCTGTCGCACTTTAGTGTTCAGGTAAGCTTCAACCGTTCTAACACATGATACTCTGCTTAGGTGATGACGATACAGGAATACTTAACGGGAGAGTTGGCCCACCCAAAGTTGTCCACATACCGAATCGATCCGCACTTCGCCGAGGTACAGTTGGCGGAATTCTGCATGTGCTACATTGCTGCGTACTTGAAACATGGACAAGGATCTGGCGGGAATGTGCCCTTATCTCGCATTTCCGATGGGAGCTGCACTCTGTTATCTGGAACTTTAGGACATCCCGGAACCACAAGTCCACCACCAGAATCCCATCCACTTCTTCAATATGTACTGTCTCATGCCTTCGACCACCTCTCACTTGTCACTTCAGGAAACAAAATTGTTCTACAGGCCCTCCAGGCTCTCGAAAAAGATGTGAAACGGAATCCATCAATATGGGATCAGATGTGCAGGAAACGAAGGGCTTCTGGGCCTGCTTGGCCATCCTCCAGAGATGACATCGTGCTTTACATCCTGATCGCTTACGCAGACGATTCATTTCTGCGTTCCTTCCTCGGACCCGGTCTGGTGAAACCAAAGGTTGGATCACATGCACTCGTTTATGCTGCCCAGTTGAACAAAGTTGGACACGCCAAGATATTGCTGTCTCGGGGCGCCGCCCCGAACCACAGTGGACTACCTGCACATCGCACTCGACAGATCACACCACTCGAGGCTGCTGTGCGCTACCAATCTGGGTCTATCGTAGAGATGTTCCTAATGAAAGGAGTCACTGTTCCGAGGGAAGTCTTTGTGGATGTATTCAAAGCCAGATTCGGGAAACATTTCGATACTCGGGTGGTGGTGAGGCTGCTACAGACAGATCATTTTGCGGAATGGGCAGTTGAAGCTCAGGACGAGTTTCCCTCCTTCAATTTCCTTCATGACTGGGTTTGGGAGAACGCCGAGTTGCACCCTAGGCCAGACGACGAAGACATTATTACCATCCTCCGAAGACTCGTTCAAGTTGGCTGGGATCCTTTTGGTAACGACGTCACCCAGAGACGGTTTTTTCTCTGGGCTGCGGCTCAAGGATACATCTCGACCCTCAGATATATGCTCTTAGTGGACATCCCTCCGCCTCCCGGAATTCTCCTCGATATGCTGGCCAAAGCAGACATGAGTGTATCAATGTTACAATTGCTTATCGATCATGGGGTGGATCTACATGTGGTGACTGCTGAAGAAGAAACCGCACTTCATGCCGCTATCAACCTCGATATCTCCGAGGAACAATGCTTGGAGAGAGTCGAGCTATTGGTCAACGCTGGCGTCGATCCATCCGCATGCAATTTAAACGGCGAAACTGCTCTGAGCTGCGCTATGAGATGTGGATTTGTGTCTGTTGTCCAACTCTTGATTTCGTGGTCTGTAGACCAATCACCTGACATTTTGCTCGCATGCGAACCACGGCGTAACGGATCAACAGTTGGGGTCATCAATTATCTGGTCCACATGGGCATTACGGATGTGCATGTTGTCGCGCCCGATGGAGACACAGCACTCCATGCCGTCTTACGTCCAACTTCCTGGGAAGATGAACTTCACAACCCATGTAACTCCGAGTGGTTTTTGGAGAGCACCAAAATTTTCATTCAAGCCGGGTGCAATCCGAATCTCGTCAATTCAGTCGGAGACACCCCTTTGGATGTTGCCCTGTGGACTGGGCGCACTTCGGTCGTGGAATATCTCCTTACATTGAATCTTCCTCTCCCTCCAGATGCCTTACTCCGGGCGTCGAGTATTCGGCTACAATCACCGGATTCACTAAAGATGATCAAAATACTTCTTGATAAGGGTGTTCATGTGAGCGCCGTCTCCCCCAGCGGCAACAACGCCATACATCTTGCCATCCAATCGACTGTCGTGGAAAGCTACGCGGAGTCTACGGTGAAGATGCTTGTTGACGCCGGGTGCAATCCCTCTGCGCACAATGCTGCTGGGCAGACACCGCTCCATCTTGTCGTAGAGCTGCGTAAATACAACATCATTGCGTACTTCCTCTCGCTAGGTTTGCAGCTCCCTCACGATATCCTGCTCTCTGCTACTTCGGTGGAATCCTTCAATTACCTCACTGAACGAGGAGCCGACCTGCGTGCTATTTCGAAGAACGGGGACACCGTGCTACATAGAGTTGTTGATGGGATTAAAGCCCTAGAATCTGACGCGCTACAGTTGATAAAATTGCTCATTCAAAGCGGATGCAACCCTTCCATGCGCAATTCAGCTGGAGAAACACCTTTCCATATCGCTGTGCGGAAAGGATATGTATCCGTTGTCGAGTATCTGTTACCATTCAACGCACTACTGCCCTCTGGTGTACTACTCGTCGCGTTCCATCCACAGTCATCGCCACGAGGAAATCAACGACTACGATCCATCCAATTTCTCGTTGAGAGGGGGGCAGATGCAGACTTTGTTACCGAGAAGGGTGACAGCATGCTGCATCTCGCTCTTTCCTCCCACTTTCACGCGGAAAATGCTGCCTTGCAGACTGCAAAATTCTTGGTTGGCGCTGGGTGTAGACCTGATGTACGGAATTTTCTGGGAGAGACAGCGCTGCACGCTGCGGCGACACGTGGATACAAGTCAAGCATGGAATATCTCATCTCCCTAGGCGTGCCATTTGATCCCAACGTCTTACTCGTTCATGCCAAGGTTTCTCAGCCAATTGATAACGATAAAGCATCAGTCATGCGTTGGCTCATTAGCAAAGGAGCCGATATACATGCTGTCACATCGACGGGCGACACCGCGCTGCATCTCACTTTGGCCTGCCATTTCGAGAAAGTTCGCTTGAAGACTGCTCAGCTCCTCATCGAATTGGGATGTGACCCATCGCGGTCCAATCTAGCTGGAGAAACGCCATTGCATGTTGCAGCAAGGAGTGGCTTTCCCTCTCTCATCAAGTTAATCCTACGTTCCCAGAACAGCCCCAGGCCTCTCCCTCGTGACATCCTCCTCGCCGCCGCTTCTGCGTTGGACACCGTACACATCGGGCCGTCGAAGTGGATATGCCCTCGTATGACACCCACGTTTAATCTACTAATCCGCGAGGGAGCCAGCGTGAACATCGTCCCACCGAACGGGGACACACTCTTGCACATCGTCGTCCGGCAGGGCCTCAAAACCAAGCCGGGGGGTTCCGACAGAGTGAAGGTCCGGGTCACCACCAAATGGGGGCTCATGGTGATCTTGCTCCGCGCAGGGTGTGACCCGTTTGCGCGTGATGCAGAGGGACGTACACCGTTTGACCTTGCGCGAGAGAAGGGGTATTTCTTCCACAACAACTTTTTGCGGTTGGTGAACACGTACTACGTCCCCCGGTCCGACTCGGAAAGAAGTCGACCGACTCATGAGATATTGAGGTTGAAGAGACGGGCTGAGGAGACGAATATGGATATGGAGAGGGACGTGGCCGGGTTGGGGAAACGTGGTCGCTGGGATGACATTGGGGACGAGGACGAGATTGCGGAGGTCGAGGGACAGCTCATGGCTTAGTACTAGCGTGTGATACCCGCTCCCGCTCCTGCATTCCACTTCATTCTGCCATGGTTATCCGAATCTAGGGTGACCGTGTCGCTGTACAATGTAATAGATACTATTTGTGTTTGACTGCATCATTTCTGAACTTTCTCTTATCGTCTGCATGCACAAATGATCAACCGAGAATCCACAAGCCGTCATTAGTCTCTTTACCGTTTGAGGCTTGCCGAGATCAGTGCCGTTGAGATGTCCGAACTCTGTGTAGATCTTCATAGCAAAATAGGATCAATGCTAGATAACATAATTTGGGAGAACTGAGGCTAAGGCTGAATTACCTATATGCTATCCGAGTTACATTGTCATAAATAACTGGTATTCCTGGACCCTTTAGGGTTCCAGGTTTAAACATTTTAAACATTTTGGATGGGGGCCTTGTAGTCTGGTGACCAGCCTGTGCAAAAGAGGAAGCGCTGAGTTCCCCTAAAACTATTAGGTTGTGGTGGAGCGAGCTCCCACGACAACGTGACTTTTGTCCAATGAGAAGGCGTGTATAATTTGCAGTTCCAAAACAATATTTTGCAGATTATCAGCTGAGTTCTAAAATCGATCAACCTATCGATCACTGGCAAGAGCTGGCGCTCAAGCAGCCTCTCGAAACATACTGGCTATTGCCTTTTTGTGCATCAGCAACACTCACGTTCTGAATCTGAACCGGAAGAACTTTAGAACGGCTTGACTCGATGCCGTTACAAGACTTTGGGAAGGGTGCCTTGCGAGTAGCCAAGAACTACACTAAGGGTTACTCAGATATGCAGGTCAAAGTCCGGAATGCCACTTCCAACGATCCCTGGGGACCCTCGGGCACCCAGATGAACGAGATTGCGCAGTTGAGCTACAATCAGTGCGTCTGTCCGCCCTATGAGCTTGCGCTCTTGCTGGGTTGACCATGTCCGTTCGCTAAACCGTGTTAAGGAACGATTTCGGCGAAATCGTGGAGATGCTCTATAAGCGACTGAACGACAAGGGGAAGAATTGGAGACATGTGTTCAAGGCGAGCACGAAGCCCGTTTCTTGCATCGTCGCATGACCGTGACCTTTTTTTTTTTTTGGTTTTTGTTTTGGCACACCAGTCGCTCACCGTGCTCGACTACCTGTTGCATGCCGGATCGGAAAACGTCGTGCTTTACTTCAAAGACAATCTGTACGTCATCAAGACGCTCAAGGAGTTCCAGTACGTGGACGAGGACGGCAAGGACTGTGGGGCGAACGTGCGACAAAAGGCCAAGGACATCTCTAACCTGCTCAGCGATGCTGGTCGGCTTCGGGAAGAGAGGAAAAACCGGGCTTCTATGCGTGATCGGATGATCAGGGGGGGTCCGAGTACGGAGGACGAGGAAGAAGAAGGCGGGGCGGGAAGGAGAAATATCCAGGTGGCGGCGGTGGGGCCTGCTTCGAGAGATCGTTGCTGCGCCGGGGAGCTGACAAGAGAACAAGGATCGAGTGGGATGGACAGCCCAGCTCCGTCGAGCAAAGACGATGAACACACAGCCACCGAAAATACACTGAGGGGACCTTGGGAACCAAGCAAAGATGGCTTCGCCTCCAATATCGTCGGCACCAACCAGATCGAGATCTATGTTCAAGATGACATATGGTCGGTCAAGCTCCTCCCCGATGGGAAACACGTAGTGAGCGGAGGGTTAAATGGGGAGATTCGACAATGGAGAGTGGCGGATGGCAAGGAAGTGGGAAAGCCAATGGACGCTGGAAGTCTTGTTTGCGACCTTGCAGTCTCACGGGACGGAAAGTGGATCGTGGCTGGGACGGATGCTTGTCGAGTGACGGTGTGGAATGCAACGAACCATGAAATGGTGACCGAGTTCAAAGAGCACGGCAATGAGGTAAGAGCAGTGGACATTTCACCGGACTCGACGAGAATCGCAAGCGGATCGAGAGACTGGATGGTCTGTGTCTGGTCACTTTCCACTGGACAGAAACTGTTCGACCCTTTGAAACACGATCACTACGTGTTCGCGGTCAAGTTCTCGCCCGACGGACAATTCATCGCCACTGCCACGCGTCAGTTGGTCCGAGTCTATGACAGTACCGACGGCCGACTCCTTGTCGAATTTCTAATTCAAGTTAATACCGGAAGAAATGGAAGCTTGGCGTGGACGAGCGATGGCAAGCAACTCCTCGTCTTGTCTAGCAAAGGCGATGTACACTGTCTCGAGGTGTCCACCTGGACAACACTCTCAACATGGAGCATCCGCGAGAAAGGTCATGTTTATTATATTGCACTGTCATGCGACGACAGGTTCATTGCAGCCTCCGGATTTTCGTCGTTCTCACTCTGGGATGCTACATGCCATCAACACCTTGCGACAGTCAAATTACCTGACTCCAGTTTCATCTCGCCCATGGCCATCTCACCAAACTACGACATCGTGGTCACTCCAGAGAAGAAAATCTTCCTTCGACATCTTTTGGACATCCTTCCCTCCCACTACCGCGACAGAGTGAGTTTCACAACTTCTATGAGACGTCATTACTGATTACATCTTCGGCTTAAACAGATTCTCTTAGAGCCAGAACCCCGCCACTCAAGTATGGAAAACATTAATCTCGGAGACATGGAGTCCCTACATGTTCGGAATGCAAGTCCGAGTCAAGGTGTGTTTATTAACAAGCTAACTGTGCCGTGCCGTTATTCACTTCCGCCAGCAACGAACATAGCGAGTCTCGGAAAAACTATCAAACGACTCCGTGACCAGCTTGCTTCGTCCACCCTTCGTGTACAGCATGAAGGCACAGGTGCGTTCTCTCTGTCCTCATTCAAACCTCGTTGACAGTTTCCCCTCAATGTGTAGAGAATCAATTAGACGAGATTGTAGCAAATCTAGAGAAATCTGCGCAAAGACTCTGTGGCCAGCTTGCTACGGCCAACGAGGAAAATGAAAGCCTCAGGCACGTTATTCGTGCTCGAGAGGAAACCTGCAGTACGTTTAACCCACGTTTACTCCCATCTCGTCGACAGTAGCGTCTTGACGCACCCCTGACCCGTTTTCTCTATCTATGGAACGAAAAAAACAGCCGACCTCGAGAAAACCGTCCAAGACCTCACTAATCAGTTTGCTGCGTTACAATGCGCCCTACGCGTGCAGCAGCAGAAGCATCAATGTGAAACCATGTTTGCCGGCGGTCGCATATATGATGCTGCACACCATCTTCTCGAGATCATCAACTCCATGAGTGAGGATCTGCAGCACAATGAGTTGATCATGAATTGGATCGAAGGTGAGTCTCTGTGTCATTGGGTACTATGTATATTTACTCCCTGCCGTCAGGTTTTAGAAACCAATGTGTATCACGCCTTCAAGCCATCGGAGACGATGCGTCAAGCGCGGATAAACACGTAGAGGCGTTCTCGGCCTACTCTGTTATATTATCGCTCGCCTCCTCGCCTCCAGATACCGTGTTGATGAGATGGGCCAGGCTGGGGCTGCGTTGTCATCCAGCCAATGATGTATTAGGAGGTGCGGACAAGGTATGGTGTGGTTTGCATGGTCGTTTAGAATGGCTTTACAGTCTTCATGCCTTTCAGTTCATGCTTTCAAAGTTCCATCACTTTCGGGCGGTCTGTGATGTTCTTGAAGGAGAGGATCGCATTTTGGAGGCAATTGAATGCTTCCGGAAGATGAGGAGGGACCTGTTAGAGACTCGCGCTCTCGATGATCGGCCGCAATGGGAACTCGGTCAGTGATTTCACTGGTGACACAGAGAGCGATCTGAGAATCACTGCAGATTTCCAACGACGTTGTGTCAAGAAGCTTGAGAAGCGCGCTGACACAGTGAAGGACCACGACGCGGCCCTTGGATACTATTCCAGCGCACTCTCGCTCGACCCGATGAACATCAATGATCTCATTGTCAGATGCTGCAAGGCGCGAGCAAGTTTACTGGAGGAAGAACTCGTCAGCGTTACCAAGGTAGATATTGACTCGCACATCGTGCATAGTTGATGATAGTGACGGTATGATCAGGTTATTGAACATGACCCATCCAACTACAAAGGTTACAAGAAAAAATACACTATATTGCATAGCATGAGCCGCTACAGGGAGGCGTTCAGTGCATTCGAGATGATGTTGTCGATGATGACGAATTCGGTGGACCCACAAGTCTGTAGTGAGTCCATTGGATCTAACTCGAGTGAAAATACAAATTGATGTCGTTTTAATATCAGAACTCCGAAGTCGATATCTCGACGCGACTCCACACATCCGAGAGGTCGTTAATGACACCATCCGTGACATACCCAGCGTGCTCATCGACACCGTTACTGGTCGTCTCTATGATAAAACACAGCAAGCCGCTGCGTTTGAAGAACTCCTGATCTTCGACGAACTTCGGTCTGTAATGACTACCCGTGATCGTCTCGACAATGTACGCATCAAGGAAGAAGTCGAGAAATTTTATCAATATGTAATGTTCTCGCACAGGTGGCAGCCAGCCGAGCCAACGTTCCAGATGATAGACAATGTCTCGATTTATGAACTACCGGAATCCCCCACGATCGAGAAGCTCATCAATTTCTGTAATTTGGTCCGATCTCGCCGTTTCCGATGGGCTTGGAGTGATACATGTTGTGTCAACCAGGCCGACAACCGCACCCAGCAAGAATCTGTCATCGCCATGTTTCGGTGGTACTGTGGCGCAGCACTCACGATCGTCCATCTCCTTGGTGTGCACTCCGAGTTGCAAAAAGAAGGTGATCTTTGGAAAAGCATCTGGAACACTCGCGGCTGGACGTACCAGGAGTACGTTGCTTCGAGGGTGATCCAATTTTACACAGAG
This sequence comes from Leccinum rimulosum, assembly GCA_038091395.1. Classification (NCBI taxonomy): domain Eukaryota; kingdom Fungi; phylum Basidiomycota; class Agaricomycetes; order Boletales; family Boletaceae; genus Leccinum; species Leccinum rimulosum. The sequence continues at coordinate 8,963 of JBBPOJ010001013.1, forward strand.
GACTGGAAGCTATACCTCGGTCTGGACATCCTTAATCACAAGGAATCCTCCATTGTTCTTTCAGAGATGGAGCAGGCAACGAAGTTTGCCACGGAGAAACTCGCCACGCTTCAGCCGGGATTGGATAGGGTGCGCGAGAAGCTGTACCTCGCTTCAAAGCGCCAAACGACTCGGGAGGAAGATATTGCGTACTCATTGTTTGGAATCTTTGACGTTTCACTCCCGGTCATCTATGGCGAGGGCAAGCGAGCAGTCTGTCGCCTCCTCGAGCACATCCTGACGCAGTCGGATGATGTCACGCTTCTCTCTTGGACTGGAAACTCCGGTAGCACTGCGAAAAGCTACCTCCCTGCAGACCTCACTGTCTACGACCAAATCGAACCTCCTCATGCCCCGCGACCGATGGAGACCGACGAAATGGATAGGATGGTCGCGGCACTACAATTATCATTTCCCGATCCCTCGTCAGTTGTTGGGTTGTACGAACGATTCTGTGAACTCCCATCACTGTCTATCGTTGCCAATCGACTGAAACTTCATGGTCTCGTTTTCCCCCTCACCGACCTCGCACGCTACTCTGAACGTGATGCTGATCTCGACCGTCCCGTTTATCGTGCAACATCGAGAATTCTTGGAGAGTTGCATATCGAGAGCAGGGATAACTTGGCAGGAATGCACGGTTTAGTTCTCGTTAATCCGTGGATTGGTCCCCTTGTCGACCAGGATTTCTCGGGCGGCATTCCTCAGTTTGATCCAGGGACGCGCGCACTCCGGCTGGTCGCTCGGCTCAGGCAGCCGTTCGGTGGGCTGCTGCTTGCTTTGCAGAGGCGAAAGCAGTACAGACGCGTCGCCACAGACAGTTTGATAAAGTCACAGATTCAGGCAGACACGCCGTTGGAGGAGTTGATTGAGCACATTCATACGGTTGAGGTGCAGTAGTAGTCGTGCAGATTGTTAGCTTCGGATTGTACTCCCTTTCCCTTCCTAGCACTATATCCCACCTTTCGGTCGAAGCTGAAGTTCCGACGTCACATTCCTTTGTCTTGACACGGTTCAAGACCACAACATCTGAATCACTCTTTTGTTTCATTTTCTTCGTATCTCTTCTTTATAGTAACCATCGGATGTCTCTTATATTTGTTACATTCCAGCATTCCGTCAGTATTGTAGACATCGCATATATGCCATACGGTACATACATAGAACCGTCAGCTAAATAAATTGGAATCTCTCGCAGATCAGGTTTATGAGCAATTCTCTGCTGGATGATCAAACTGGCATTTCCCTGTTCCTCTCGTCACTTCAAGTGGAAGTGACTTTCGGGAACGTTTCACGGTAGTCTCAGCCGAAAATCACAGTCAAACGTCTGCAAAAAGAAGAACAGTGAGTTACTAGGGTGTATTCGGAACTCATGTAGACATGGCCATGTAAAAGGTTTGCATTCGCCGAAGTATTAGGTGAGGAACAGTTCGCGCACAGCACATCTGTCGTCGGAGTAAACATACTCGTTAGACCTTCCAGTGGGTCGGAAATGAGTCACAAATATGTAGGATCCAGTCGCCAATTATGTACACCAAATGTCTGGTGGTAAGATCGTCGCTGGGAGGACCATGAGCTTGGGAGCAAGCGGCGATCAGCGATCCTTGTGGAAGGTCACCGGCGAGTGCCAGGGCCAACAAGTATGAGCTTCAATTAGTCACCGGACGTAACAATGGCCGGATGTACACGGGGAGACAGCTTATATAGCTAACCTGACACTTTGCCTGACCGAGAAACCACAGTTTTAAAGGCGACCATGCCCAACGAATCGGAGAGTACTACTAAATGCCTTGGCTTAGCAACGATGAGCCAGAACCAATCACGTCCGCAAGCTGCGTCGTTGGGATGGCAGCTGCGTATGCCAGACGCTGAAGACGTGTCTGCGTGTGTTGTTCGTAAGCATATCCGAACCCAATGAGCTCATATTCGCTCCACGCAGTGCCAATGAAGGAGAGACCGATAGGAATGCCGGATGCAGGGTATACAGTGTTGAAACCTCTGCTTCCGATCGTGACGTTATCAGGGTAGAATCCAAGGGGAACTGCAAGGACGAACGGTCAAGGGAAGATACGAGGATCGTGAGGGATAGAGAACATGCCAGTGATGATGGGATAGCCAGCGATGGCTGTGGAATCTTAAGCACGATAGATACGTAGGATGGTGGGACTCACCTGCTGGTACCGTGGTAAATCCTGGGGAGGGCAGGACGAGAGCATCCAGCGAATAGGTTTCCAGGGCTGCATCGATGCCACGCGTCGCGCCCAGTTCCTTGTCGAACGCGAGCGATTGGTAGTAGGGTGCGTTAAACCCTGTGGTGGCCTCGGATGCAATCAAACTGTCGCCGTAGGTCGGCATTCGTCAAAATTAAGTAAGATCGGGTAGTCACGGTGTTGAAAATGCTGCACAGGCACTTACGTGGATTGATCCGTGTAGCCAGTGGGCTCCTCCAAAGTCGGATTGGCGTCGTTGAATGTAATTATATCAGCCAAGGAAGCGACACCTGTAGGGTTTTCGACGAGGCTGTTGAACCATGCGTTAAGTTGGACCTATAACAAACAGTCCTTTATATCAGTTGAGATAGCACCTCGTCGCGACAAACCTTAAATTCCGTTTGCAAGATCGCTGACTCATTGTTGGAGTGGTACATCTCATACGCAGAGGGAAGATCTGCAGAATCCACGATTGTCGCGCCGAGTTCTTTGAGTGTCTCGAGTGCCTGCTCAAACACCACATTGACGTATGGGTCGTTGTGAGTCATCGAATCATTCAAGAATACCGCGCGAGGCACTCCAATGCGCTTTCCGACCAGTGACGAATTGTTCAGTGCCATAGTGTAATCAAGAACAGGGATAGGTTGCACAAGCGTGAAGTTGTCGTTTGGGTCGGGGCCAGCGATAATGGAAAGGACAATGGCGGCATCGGACATGGAACGAGTCAGAGGACCAACAGTATCTTGATGCCCAGAGATGGGTATTACTGAGAGAAGAATCAAAAGAAGTAACAGTGAAGAGCTAGTGACTAACCTCCTGCACGGGAGGTGAGGCCAACAGTCGGTTTAATCCCAACAATGTTGTTGTGGTTGGCAGGACATGTGATACTTCCGTCGGTTTCCGTCCTTCAATTGCATGAGATTGTTGACAATGGCAAGATGGAATCACGTACCCAAGGGCCACGGCCGTTAAACCAATCGAAGCGGCAACGGCGGATCCGGAAGAGGACCCACATGGGTCAGCATTCGGATAATAAGCATTCGTGCACTGCCCACCACGTCCTGACCATCCTGCGGCCATTTTCCCTCTGAAATGCGACCATTCGGATAGATTTGCTTTCCCTGTCAATTCATTAGTCGGTTTCAGACAGAGTAAATATTGAGTGGTCGCAAAGAAGACCTACCGAGGATGATAGCACCAGCTTGACGCAATTTCTTGACGACGCCAGCATCCTCTGAAATGATTGAATTCAAGAGAGTATAACTCCCGGCAGTAGTGTTCATGCCTACGATCCAGAACGAAGTGATCAGTTACTATTAACTAACATACATAAAATTTCGCAAGTACCTTCCAAAGCAATAGTTCCAATGTTGTCTTTTACAAGAACCGGAATGCCGTGGAGCGCACTCCGCGGGCCATAGAGGAGGCGCTCATAATCCAGCTCAGCAGCCACATCAAATGCAGACGGATTTGTCTCGATCACAGCACGTAGAACAGGTCCCTGAAGATTCACTTCATCTATTCGAGCGAAATAAGCCTGTTTGGGTTCAAATTCATCAGTCAATCCAGTTTCAGAGCGCAGCCCAGAAACAAAGCGATTACTCCGCATCTTCGGAGGCGCAAAGCGTAGACGGACAGACATACTTACTTTGACGAGGTCGACACTATTGAACTGCCCGAATGTCAATCCAGCTTGAAGTTCCGTTACTGATGCCTCGTACAAGTCAGGTAGAGGCGCCGTTACAATGGATGAATGAGACAAAATGAGGAGGCTAGAAAATACCCAGGTGACCAAATGCTTGAGTGAGTCCATCATGTCAGTGGGACGGCTATCACTGGGAGCGTGGGAGCTGGCATCGCAAGGTGAGCTCTTCATGTACTTACTGCAGGCCGAGTTTTGGAAAGCGGGGTTGCAAGCCGCGAGTTTTGGATCAAATTTTCTCATGCTATCAGTAACCGAAAGCATGGCAAGAAGCAGCGGGTACAGTGGCCAGGAAGATAAGATAATAAATTTATACCACAAATCAATCTCCCATCAACTTGCCTCGACCTCAACCCTAATTCTGGAACCGCCGCGGTCTCCACACCCCGCAAATGTCGTAGTTGCACTGATAGGCGACGGCACCGGACTCTGCAAATGTGGAGGTGCGAGGCCGCCCGTCGTTGTGCTCGCCGTTGTCGTAGCGGTCGCGGGGGCGGAAGCACCACCGGCAGTACGCGACCGCCACCCCCTCGGCACGCGGAACTGCAGGACCAATCTTGGCAGAGTGCGCACGCATCTTTACCACGTTCCTCCGCCTCTTGCTCCCGCTGTGCCTTCTTGTACACTTCTTCATAGCAGTTCAGTCGATCTGGCGTTGTCAACGCTGCTCCGCCAACCGTTCCTCCTCCTCTTTCCATTTTTTCGCCGCCTCGGCCTCTTCTGCCGCACGTCGTTCTGTAATCCAGGGTCAGTCCCACTAAACACCGACATCAACCAAGAAAAACTCACCCGCTCCTCCGCCCTCGTCTCAGTCTCCTGCTCTTCCGCTCGCTCGCTCCTTTCCTCCTCCATCTTCTCCGCATGCGTAGCCCTCCTACTATCCCAATGTCCCCCGGTGCGCTCTATAGTCGCCTTGCATTCGGCTCAACCGCTTCTTGGTCGCCACAGCTGTTCTCTACTCGTGCTTTTTGCAGTGTGTCAAAGTCTCGCGGCCGGCATAGCCTTGCGCGAGCAGCGGGCGTTCTTCTTTGTGGTACGCCCGCTCGATGTGGTCGATCCGCAAAACACGTTCATGTCTCTTGTGCTCTTTTTCCAGCTTCTCGACTTCAATCTGTCCTTGCTGCAGTCCTCCATGTCCTAGACCAAATATCAATGACAGAGGGGACGACAAAGGACCAGGACGCACCGCGATCGACACCTTGAGCCCGCCGTGCTTCATCAAGTCCTGAGCGAACTTCTCGTCTCTTCCTGGTCGACTCAATCTCCCGTCGATCTCCTTCTTTTTGGCATCTTCCTGTTCTTTGTGCTCCTCGATCAGCTTCTTGGCGCGCGTGAGCTCCGCGCGGCGGAACGCCTCCTCTTGTTCTTTGCGTACGCTCAGCTCCAAGAAGAACTCTGTGCGTGCAATGAGTGCTTTGCGCAGGAAGAGGGCGCGGTGGTCGGCGTTGGCTGCGGTGACAAGTTTGGCGAACTGGCGGACTGGCGCGCAGCTTCTCCGGGGAGAGCACTGGCTCGGGGTCGATCACGCGTACAGCGTTGTGGGGCGCCGTTGCAAGGGTGCTCAAGCGGGTACGCAAGAACTCGGCCGAGGACAGTTGGACAGTAGTGTTGTCGTAGGGCGAGGGGCTGCTCGGACTGGAGACGGCGGACATGTCAGAGTGGGCAAAGGGCTTGTCGATAAAGGGGATGGTCTCTTTGGTATGATCCACACGGATGCGGAGTTCGCCGCGACGTGCGCAGGCCATGACGTAGGCTTTGACTTGTTCGCCAAAGACGTCGAGGGGCTCGACGAGGTCAAGCAGGGTGCTTACTTTGACGGCGCTGTAGACCTGGGAGAGTTGAGAGAGGAGGCGGGAGAAGAGGGGGCGGTAGCCAGCATATGGAGAGTCGCTGGCACAGAGTGATGAGTGGATGGGCGCCGTGGATGCGCAGAGAGTGAGGGGGTCGAACGAATCCTCGAAAGATCCGTAGAGGACTTGATCTGGGCTGGGGAGAGGCGGAGGACGTCTCTCGAAAGCTGGAAAGCATAAGTGAGGAAGTGTTGGTAAAGAGAAGGCGACTTACAGCATCTCTGAGGAGACCGACGCGGGTAGGTGCCTTGGGTAGCCCAAGGAGGGCGGCAAGGCGTGTGCTCTTGGAGCGGGCGCCGCCTTCGTCGTCATGCTGCCCGACTGGGACTGCGAGTGCGCTGGCCTGCGAGACGGGTCATTTCTTCGTCGGATCTACCGCGAGCTTGCCATAGTAATTTGACGGGGCGCCCTTTTGGCCATGACGAGGAGGTTGTGCACATCCTCCACGGAGCGGGATGTTGCCAGAGTTCGAGCCCTATGGAGTTGCTCAGTTGGGAAAAGCGTGTGTCAAGGTGGTACTGGAGGATGTGTGTGTCCGATAAATTGATGCGGCATGGCCTGGTGGGCAGATGTGTAGCAGTCTACGGTAGGCTCACACAGCGCATCTTGCAAGCTGACCGAATTAGCCAAGGCAACGACTATGTTTATCATACCCACCGACCTATGAACGAACTCGCCCAGCTCCGCAGGACGGACGGGACTGAGCACAAACAAAACAACGCCGCCCTCGAATCTAGTCCATTTTTTCCTTCGGATAAAGGATAGTCGTGTATACAACGATGGACCGTCTGACCGAAATTCCAGTGAACATGGCAAAGCAAACACGAACAGAAAGAACCGCACAGAACATCGTCTGCTGGCTAGCAAGACGACGGTGAGCTTGATATTTCGTTCGTTCGTAGTCTTTTGTGCTTGGTGGTCTCCGCGCTCAGTTCCGTGTGTCCAACTTCCTTCTCTGTCAATTCACGATCGTGCTCGAGGTCGGGTGGATCGACCATCGAGTGGGGAACGCGACGTCGCGTTCAATGCCTCGAACATCATGCGCTCATTGCGCTGGAATAGGACGAACACGTGTTTGCGTACTCATATCGGTGCTATCAAGCCGTCGTACTTAGTAGAAGGGCGAGGTAGTACGGGTGAGCTGCGGGGACAGCGGAGAACTCTGAATGGGGTTCGACTGTAAGCAGCCTCATGGCAAGCCTCCAAGCAAGCTACTACTAAATTACAACGCCGGCAGAACACGTAATCGTTACCCTTTGACCCTGTACTCCCACTATCCGTGCACCATCACCGTCTGAGCGTAATCAATGCATTCCGCAGAAAACGGTAAATAGATCCTTACTCAATACCCCCGGCCTGCGATAACTATCCGTCGACACCTGTCAGATCGCTCGAAAGTAATCGAAATCCGGTGTGGACATACGGTATACTCAACTTGCTTTACTGCGGATAGCAAGCAGGTCTTCAGCGGTGGTTATGGAGAGATGATTCGCCGATGGCAAGTAGACGACGGACATCAGGTTGGCTCAGCAATTCAAGCAGAGTGCGAAATCATCTACGCCACCGCGCTGTCAAGGGATGGCAAATGGCTTTTGTGCGGGTTGACCTCACATCCGTATGCCAGCGTGTGGAATGCGGAAACTCATACAAAAGTTCTGGACATCGCGAGGCCGAGTCACACAGGCGCAGTGTTGTCGGTTAATATTTCTTCCAACTCGACGACATTTGCCACGGGTGGGTTAGACAACTACGCATTTATCTGGAGCATTACCACAGGCAAACGACTTGTGGGCCCACTGCAGCATAACTCCAGAGTGGTTGCAGTTCGGTTCTCTCCGGACGCCTGCCGTCTCGCCACTGCGACCGGAACGTCAATTAGAATTTTTAATAGCGACGACGGCCAACAGTTGCTCGACATCCCGTGCTCTTTCAAGCTGATATTATCCTCACCACTTGCTTGGTCAGCCGATGGCTGTCAAATATTTGCTGCCTCTCAGCCGTCCAACGAAGCCAAGTGTTTTGACCCATCCTCAGGGTCATTGCTCAATGTGTGGCCTCTTCCTACCAGAGGCAGTTCCTCGTGTATCCCTACTATCGCAGCTTCGTCCAACCAAAAGTTCATCGCCGTTACCCAAGACACGTCGCTGTCTTTTCATGATGCCTCGACATACAAACAAATTGGTCCTATGATCAATCACGCCAGTGCTGTCTACTCCATGACGCTCTCCCCTGATGGCGCCTACGTCGTTACCAGTGAAGGAGACGGGAAAGTCACTGTGAGGAGTCTTCTTGGTGTCCTTCCGGACTCGTACCTTGCAGGAGATCCTGGAGATGTAAGTGTTTCTGTTGCTAAACGTTGACGAATCTCAAAGTGTGACATCTCCTACTGTTTCCTCAGTGTCGTGAGTGCGTTAAACGATGTTTATTTCTCCACTTCTGATCTGTTTGAATCAGAATTTCCACTCATCCAAATCAGCAAAGAGGCACTTGAAGCTTGGACTCAGGGCGACTTGACTCGCACCGAACAAGTCCTGACAGAAAAGATCCTAGATGTTCAAGATCCTTCTCGTCATTCACAGTGCCTCGCTCACCGGTCCC
>JBBPOJ010001014.1:0-17349 GCA_038091395.1 Leccinum rimulosum
GAGAGCCGAATCCACCGGTTGGCGAGGTATTACAAGACCAAGCAGGTCATCCAACCCAACTTCAAGTATGATGCCAGCACCGCGTCGACACTGATTGCTTGATGGGGACGGGATGGGCGTTTTCCGCGGACCGAGTGGGTGGTGGTGGGGAGGGATGCCGTCATCGACTTGGGTCTGATACATGCCTCATACATACGACGAACGAAAATGTAGGCTTTTACTTATGCATACATCCACAATGCCCTCGCGTGGATCAGCATCAACGAGCTTTGGTGTCATGGCGGATTCGCTGAATGTGTTGTCTATAGTACTCTCAGTGCGGCAAGACAATATACGGATGTTCAGATCTCAGATGGCGCAACGATGCTAACAAGGACTTATATTGATGGACTCTGACTCCGTCCTCCATAGATCATAACACCATCATGGAACTAATATACTGCGAGCGACGCACGTTCTGACTGGTGGTGTGCGATGCGACTCTTTCAGTTATCGGTGAATGAGAGTCCAGATGAATGACGGCAAGCGCTTACGACCTAGCATGGCACAGTGCTCAGCGCTCAGCGGGGTGTACTCACGGCGAAGCATACACGCAGCAAAGTATTTCCTATCACCATCGCCGTTGTCCTCAGAAAGAAAAGTCGGCGCTGCGTTTTTTGGTGTGGGTATTGGGCCTGGTATCGTCTTCTTCATTGTCAGAGATCGCGGGCCCAGCTCCGGCTCGGAGTGTGGGTCGGACGCCGAGAGAAGCGCAGAGAGCTTTGTACCGCGAGCGGATCTGGCGTTGTAGTTTCGACATGTCGATCTCGGTCTCATTGCCCTCGTTCGATGTGGGAGAGAGGGTTGAAGGGTTGACGGTCGGGAATTGACGGATGAGATCGAGGAGATGTTTGATGTGGCGCAACGCACGTCTGCATGTGGGTTAAAGAGAGAAGAGGTAGCGAAAGAGAAAGGGCTGAACTCGTGCTGGTCTTGTTGTCCACGCTGCGCGTAGATGGCTTGCCATGTCGACGCAAACCCTTCGTAGAAACCGATCTCTTCCCAGATCTCGAACCCTTTCTCTCCGCCGACCGCGCGGCCCTCGATCAACCCATGGATGCGTCCATGGGCGAAGCCGTCTTTGTAGCCAGCGTCGAAGAAGCTGTTGAAGGAATCGTTGAGAAATGGAGAGAGACAAAAAGCTCAGAGGTTGCGAACGTCTGTTCGAGGTGGACGAGCTCCTCGAGGTCAACATTTTCCGCCATGATGACGCTGGGTTTGAATTGTTTCTTGTCTTCAAACCAGGCTCAAACAGATCCAAGTGCGTACTGCCTACACCTCACGTTGATTTCAGGCTCGACACCGTACTCGAGGCTGATTTTGAACCTTGGACCCCTACGCTTTCCCACAAACCACTCACCCTACTCCTATTATATTACGTCTCCGGATCCTGGTAAGTACATAGACCGGTTTCCATCTATTTGATCGTGCTTTGATGATTCCGGCCTACGGAACTGCCCGACTCCCCGGTCGACCTCGTTTATTGCCGTCATATTACATACGGGAAGCGGCGAGAATCTGTTGTTCCACGGGAAATTTTGAAACATGAGGATACGGACGAGCCAGGCACCAGACTTCCACAAATCAGAAGGTGTCGGTGGAATTCCTGACTGCTCCGATTTCGCGTCCGCAGCTAAGCGCTTAGGCGACCTTCGACCACCTCATGCCATCTACTTATCGATCTGATGCCCTCATCACATCACAAACCCCATTCTACTTTCGCCCGTCGTATTACATATTCGAAGTTACGAGCTCATGCCCCACCGTTTTCACAGCAATACGTTGAAGAAGTGAAGAATGTATTGTCTTTACCAACCAATTGCAATGCGACTGCGCTGGGTCTTATTTCTCGCTCTCATAGGTTCACAATCTAAACCTTGGAATCAGCTATCCCTTTCTGAAGAGCCATACATCTGATCATCCGACATTCAATTATTACGGGGTCATCATACACGAGGCATGATCCATATCGCGGCTGAGAAGCGAACCTAGTGACCACCGGTTCGAACCCTGAATCTTGAGTTCCTGCATCCGAGTTACACCCACCCCGGTATTCGGCTCCAATCGCATTCACGATAAGATTCTAGCCGTGCAACGGTTGAGGGTGGTCATTCATCGTACGAGGAACGGTTAAGTTATAACATACTGACGACGTCCCCGTCCCCAGCCGGGGAGATTTCCATTCGCCAGTCAACATGGTCCATGGTTGGCAGTCCATTATTCCAATTTCAGCCTGTTGTCTGATAAGTTCTAGGCGCATTTACAGCATGGTCATATGGACATTTGGGATGACTTCGCAACTAAGTCGGTTTAGATCACCGTCGGTGTGGGAGTGGAGATCGTTGCATTTCATAGTTTGGGCACGTTCCAGGGCACTGCTAACCTGACCACGATCTCCTCATTATGTCTTATCGAAATCAATCAACTGATTTGACCAAGTCAGTATTATATCCCCCGTTTTCAGGTATAAAAGGAACCCATTCTCGCTTTGAGGGCGCCACGTCCCCCTCACCCCGACGTTTCAACTATCATGTCCACAGAGATCGCTGATTTTAGTCAACATGGCCGCTTCGCGCTGGCGTTCGCACAGCTAGCTGTTCACGCCGAGTATGCATGCTTCTCTTCATGCTATAGCTAGGTACCCTGACAATATGCAGCAATCTGAAGCAAGGTGGTGTTGAACCCGCCGCCAATGATACCCACGATTATGTTAAAGATATCCTCGATGAATCTGCAAATGAATGGAATGCTTTCCTAAACTACCCGTTCCCGTACGAGTTGGCCAAGGCTGCCACCTTTCTGGACGGCTTTCGCCACTACATGATCGTAAGCACTATGCGGTTTTGTTGTATTATCTTAATCATCTCGTACCTTCCACAGCAAGATGCCACACACTTTGAATATTTCTACAGAATCAGGATGGAGGCGCTCCCCAAGTCGGGTACGTTCCAGGAGCTCGGTGATTTCGCCAGGATATTGCCAGGAGGCCTTGCGGCAGTCCAAAGTGGCCGCGATGACTGTACGACTAAACTGGGCGTCCCAAAGCAGGTCGTCCAGATAGAGCCCGAGTCGACCGAGCTCAAAGAATTTATCCAGCTCGTCTCCACCGTCGCCAAAGAGGGCGATTACCTTGAGTGCGTTCCACGACCTCCGATTTGGCCTATGTACAAACACTAAAGTTCGTTATAGTTCCATTATTGCTCTTCTCCCGGGCGTTTTGGTGAGTGCTGGGTGCAGTTTGCGTCAAGAAAACTCCTAACATTTTTCAGGGATACGACCTCATCACCAAAAAGTTGACCAGGGATCCGAATACTGTGAGGAGTATGTGGTCTTCCCTACATCTAGAACGAACGAAAAGTCCTGACCAACTTGCAGACACGGTGTACTACAATCTCTTGATCGAGCCGTGGTCAAAGATACCTGCTCTGAAACACAAAAGTGCGGATTCCCCACGAACTCAATCTGCTTTTTTTTCTGAATTTCTTGTGACGTTAGCGTACATCAATGCCCACATCGCAAACCTCCCTGAGGAAGAAAGGAAAGCCAGATGGGGAGGTTGGGTTAGTAACTTCAAGAAGGGGTGCGAATACGAGACGCACTTCTCGAGTCTTGCAAGCCCCGGCAAATTCCCGTACTACAACATCGTGAACGACGGGTTCTACAGGATTCGCAGCTACCGCGAACATAACCCTTACCTCGTCCCCGGCTCATCCGAGTCGGTCGTGACTTCGCAGACAGTGCCCCAGGAGGAAACATTAGTTCGTGACCTTTCTCTTTCAGTAAAAACGTGTCACAGCAATGCTGATTCTCTGACAGTGGAGGTTGTCGAATTCTCCTTTAGGATATAGCATCCAGAAGGTCGGCAGAAACCACACCCAGAATCTTCCCCATGATCCTTTCCTCTCCACTGCCGTCAAGGAACCGCTTCTGCCGGTTTATGGAGTCTCCGTCTCGGCCGAGGATTACAGGTGGTCGGTCAACCCCGTCCAGGTCAGGGGTGAACACGGATTCCATACGGTGTATCAGTATGTCGCTCGTTGAGACGCACTGTCCTCTTGATGTACTGCGACTAACGGTTGGTTGTCCTGGCAGGTTGTTAGTCCCAGGAACGTTGCAGTATGTTCTCGACGCTGGTAACAACCAAAGCGACCCAAAGGTGAGAGAAAATGGATTAGTGACGCGGCGAGTTCGTGCACTCACCACAAGTCTTTAACCACAGGTGTTCGTGACCAACAACGCGCATATCTCTAGCCAGTTCTGGATCCTTGACTTCGTGCCAGTGCCTGGGCAGTAAATGATTGAAGATGATCGGAGATGAGTCTGAAATGGAACAAAATGATATTCGATGTACTTGTAGTTTGACCGGTGACGACGTGTTTGATTGCAATCGCAAATTGGCTAGCGATGGCGCGTGTAGATTCACTGAGCATTCTTCTCATGTCCTTGCTGGAGTCTGAAAGCAGGTGTTTTCAGCATCTAGGAATCATAACATGATACAACCGACGGATTACAATTGGATCGAGTCCTACAACAAAGGCTTAGTAGCAAGGTGATTTCAGACTCTATCTCCGCATGCCATCTAGTCCGTCGTGAGCCTTTCAACTCGCCCATTTATTATCGAGTCCGCCATTGTCACTGGATGGCGTCAGCCTGTCGAATTATCGGAACTTTGGATCGGTTTCTACTGATAGTCGCCCTCTGCAGACTCTTTCTTTAGTCAACCTTGTGCGTCCCTTCAATGAAGTCAGAGCATGCGCGGTGCAATGCTCTACGGCGATGCATGGCACGGGCATCATGGGACTATATATATAACGAAATTACAGATATCGAGCGTCTGCCACGTAATGACTTGTGATATACAGCTGAGGGCCCGAGGGTGCCGGTGATTATTTGGGACAGAGCTGTCTATGGCAGGGATGAGCGTCGTCAGCGCGCCCTCGGAAGAATCGAGTTTTGTTTTGGCCCACTGGCATGCGTTCAATCGATGTGCCGTGGAAAACGAGGAAAATCGGACTCAACAGCGGAGCTGCGGCCCGTCGCCTCTCCGAGTAGTATTATGTAGCGGTATGTTTGCACTACTAAGTAATTCCGAGTCCGAGTCCGACGTACTCTCTTACTATAACATTCACTCAACATTCACTTTACATTTGCAACTTTCAATGTTTCGCACTTGCTTTGCAAGTAGAATATCTTCGAGTGGTCCCGGGCCTGCAGTGAGTTTACAATGCAAGTTCAACATTTCGCGAGTCATTGACTCGAATTTTCTTTGGCCATTTTACCACTGGCCCTAGTCAAGAGTGAGTTTGGCGTTTTACTACAAGTGCTTTATGTCGTCTGTGTTGCGTCAACCTCGACCTTACCACGTTAGATAGGTTATCGAGCATCGAAGCCGAAAGGGTCGTACCATACTTCTTGAACCATTTCGTGTACGAGAAAAGGCGCGTCGCCGGAGGATAGCTTCCACGATCTGGAACGTCCGAGCTTGCGTACACGCTCGATCAAGCGGGGCTGGCGCAATCGGCGTGGTCAGTAACGCTACTGTGTGTTGACTTGATGGTAGTAAAGTGACGAAGAAGACGATTTCGCAGGGCCCGACGCAGAGAACTTCCGCAAATACCTGATTCAGAGTTCCGAATTGATAGGTGCCAAGTCTCTGGTAGGGACTCGATGGACGGATGAGCTGACCGCTGAAGTACATGGCACTAGCTTGCCTCGGCGGAACGAGAGTGCGCTCATCGCACGCCGTCCTCGATGCGGCGAGGTATTTTAACTGCTATGTGAGAGCAAAAACACATATTTGAAAAACTTACGCATTACTCAAACGGCCTAGAAACAGTTCCGATGGGCGCGCCGATCTAGTCACCGTGTCTGAACAAACTATGTACGACAGCATCAATGCTTTGGCAAGTCGTTCACACGAGACCAGGACAGTTCTCTCGGAAAAAATTTTCGTCCTGTGGAGGTCTTCTCTGATTGTTGCATCTTGGCTGTGCATCCAAGCGCCTCCGGCAGAAGAATAGAGGGATAGCCTGTAACCAGGGGTGTCATCCAGCGTCTCTTACTGATCTCTTGCCTTATCAGTGGTCAAATCCCGACCAATCTCCCCAAATTCGCGATCGCTCATACATCTTGCGAGTTATCGTGCGCTTGGGATGTTTGAAATGACAGGGAGCTATGATGTTTCCGGCAAGTAGTGTACTTGCCAACGAAACACCTTTCCACAATCCAGAACTGATGGTGACAGAACTCCCGCTGCTCTATGGTACTAACAGTTCCGCATCTAGATGTGCTGCCGAAATGACGAACTAGGCTACCTGCGTTTCTATCCATCTTTTGGTTGTGTTCTCACGACCACACATGCTTCGTCCTGCCTAAAGCGCTGCGCAATTTCCCTTCGGATGATCATATGGAAGTACACGGGCGGCCCAGGACCAGACATCAGACATTGCCACAAATCAGAAGATGTTTGCGGAATTCCTGATTGCTTCGATTTCGTCCTCGATCGAGCAATGATGCTCTCTATCACCGCAAACTCGATTCATTCTACTATCACCTTCCATAGGACCGGAGTTCATTAGGCGCTTCACCATGATATGCTCACGAATCCAGAATCAGTGATTTTGTGGTTTTCGGACTTTTCCATCCATGTCTATCGCTGCAACCTTGTTCAACTGTCTGCGGTGGTCAATCCCTCACATAGTTCAAGTTGACACCCTTCGCGGCATGAGGAACGGTCAGTTTTGGTCGTAAGGGTCCTCAAGGCCTTATGCCAGCCTTGGATCCGACGGAAAGGAACGGTACAGGATTTTATCCTCCTTTCAGTCGCCGGACTTCCAATAACCGTGACAGAACACGAATGGCCTGCGGAGGAACGTAACCTCACATGATAAGTTTTCAGTAGACCTTATCCGGAATGAATCAACCAGATTTGACAAAGTCGTGCCTCAGTTTCCCGTTTTCAGGTATAAAAAGAGAAACCACTCTGGCTTTGACGGCGTCAACGTCTTCCTGACCTTGACGTCTCAACCATCATGTCCACAAATATCGACGATTTTAGTCAACATGGCCGCTTCGCCCTAGCTTTCGCCCATCTAGCTGTTCACACAGAGTACGTATGCCTTTCTTCATCTTCTAACAAGGTACTCCTAACGATGTGCAGGAATCAGCCAGTTAAAGCTGTGGGCGATGATGCCACCCATGATTATGTCCAAGACATCATCCACCAATCTTCGCACGAATGGACTGCGCTTCTCAGCAACCCGTTCCCGTACGAGCTAGCCAAGGGTGCTACCCCTCTGAACGGCTTTCGCCACTACATGGTTGTGAGTGCGGTGTTGTGGGGTTCTAGTTGCACCGTCTCAACTTCCCGTTACACAGCAAGACGCCACGCACTTTGAGTATTTCTACAGGACCAGAATGGAGGCGCTCCCCAAGTCAGGCACGTTCCAAGAGCTCAAGGACTTCGCCAGAATACTGCCGGGGGGCCTCGCGGCGGTCCAAAGTGGCCGGAATGATTGCACGACTCAACTGGGCGTTCCAAAGGACGACGTCAATCAAGAACCGGAGTCTCTCGAGCTCAAAGAGTTTATCAGTCTTGTCGCAAAGGTTGCCAAAGAGGGCGATTACCTCGAGTGCGCCGTTCCGCTTGAATGATGTGCAACCACGTGATCTCTGTTGCAGCTCCATTATTGCTCTTCTGCCTGGTGTCTTGGTGAGTGTTGGGTGGTAATTTGTGTTGAGAAGACTCATCTGACACCTTTCAGGGATACGATATGATTACCAAGAAACTGGTGGCAGATCCAGACACCGTGAGGAGTACGTGTCTTTCCATTAATAGAGAGAACAAAATGAAACATGATTAATTGATTAACCTCACCAGACACGGTATATTACACACTCCTGATCGAGCCGTGGTCAAAGATCCCTGCTCAAAAACACAGAAGTGGGCATTCCTCGTGGATTTGATCTGTGTTTTTTTATCTGAGTTTTTGGTTACATCAGCGTACATTAACAGCCACATCGCGAGTCTCTCTGAGGATGAGAGGAAAAAAAGATGGAACGGATGGGTGCATAACTTCAGGAAGGGGTGTAAATATGAGGTGGATTTCACCCATCTCGCGAGCCCCGGCAAATTCCCGGCGTACAACATCTTGCCACTGGACAATGGGCTCTACACCATTCGCAGCTACCGTCGAGGCAATCCCTACCTAGTCTCCAGCAAACCTACCTCGGTCACGACTTCGCAGACCGTAACTCAAGAGGAAGGACTAGTTCGTGATATTTCTCTGCTTGCATACGGGCTGCCGCACCGATACTGATTTCCGATAGTGGAGGGTGACAAATTGTCCGGATGGTTATAGCATCCAAAACGTCAAAGAACACGGTTTCCTCACTACCACTGTCAAGGAACCGCTTGAGCCAGTCTACGGAGTTTATGTCTCCATGGAGGATTATCGTTGGTCGATCAATACCGTCGAAGTCAAGGGTCCGCAAGGAGAATCTTATATGGTGTACCAGTATGTTTCCACCCCCTTTGTGCCATGCTGCAGTTAATGATGGCTGTCCCTGGCAGATTGCTAGTCCCAGGAAGGTTGGAGTATGTGCTCGATGCCGGTAACGAGAGTGATCCCAAGCTCCAGTCACCGTTGTCTCGTGACACTCGTCGTCCACCCCCCACAAGCCATTCATCCCAGAAGGTTTATGCGAGTAACAACGCACATATCTCTAGCCAGTTTTGGTTGCTCGACCCCTTGGTACCTGACCCGACGCCTGTATAATCAATTCCGTGACTTGAAGTAACCCTCCGTATGACTCGGAGTAACACAAATTGTACAATGTCCTTGTAACAAATAGTATGTGTACGAGCACGAAGTCCATGAAAAATGTTAGCCGATGGTAGCTCCCTGTAGTATGTTCAATGTGATTCAGTTGATTCTGCAATTCTACTTTGCCTCGTGTCGTCCTGGCTAGCTGTGTACCCAAATATAAACCGTGTATCTCGGGCCGAGGCAGTCCGAATATGTATGTGAATCGGAAATTACCGGCTGCCACGTAGGTAGAGCATCACTTCGACATGTTGACGTCCAGACTTCCAGGCTCAGAAGGCGACGTGCGTTGGAAAGCTCTGTCGCGACGAAATAGAAAGTCCAAATCCAGAAAGTCCTTTTTCCCAATTCCGACCTGGCGCTACCCGTCGAGCAGAACTCGGTGCTCCAGCGACTTGTAGACCCCCTTGAATCCTCAACCAATCCTTCTTTCTCCTTTGGCTTGTTCACGGATGCTGGTCACCAATGTGGTTGAATGTTTGAACCATCTGCGTTGTCGCTTCCTAGTATGTACCACATTTTCTTATAGCTGTCGCTTATCTATCCGCGAAGAGCAGGCTATGCAAGAATTCAGAGTGGTTCCAAATGACTATATCTTGATGTGAAACGGGTAAGCGAGTGCGGTGACAGTAATATTTCCACGAAGTCGAGATATCCATGCACCACTGGCATGTCGAGATCGGGGATCTCGAAGCTGTAGCTGTTGTAGCTGCTGTACGCACAGTTTCCATACATGGACGATCTGCGGTGCGTCATATATACCATTCAGCCGATACCATTGAATTGTTATTTACGCCCACTGGGAACTCTCACAACGCCCATGTTCATGGGGCAATGTTCGACGTTTTTGGCCGGCGTAAATATCCTCATTCATTGTGATATTGGCGGTCACATCCTGCAAGCCGTAACTCGGCATGGCTCGCAGCGCTTGGTTGTCATGGGTGGATGGGTCGTTGGAGACACGCGCTCAGGAGCTCCTGCCACAACATGCGCCCATCTGGCCAACGTGCGTCCTAGTTATAGACACGAAACACCTTGCCCTTTGCCCACAGCCTCAGCGCCAGTATGCCAACCGCATTGAATCCCTTCTTGAATTTTCCTCTTCGCACCTGGGCACAGAAATCAGAGTTATGCCCGCCGCCCGGCTGTATCTTGGAACCCTCGCGCATCGGTGACACGTCTACAGACTCGGTCTCGTTAGCACCATGTCTCGTCACACGTGACGAGAACCCAGCGCGATCGGGCGCCTTTCAGACTTCCCCCTGATTAATTTGTCTTGTACTCCCGTTCTGAAACGCTCATATGACGGAGATTACTCCACGTGCCGCAGCACCTGGTGGCTTCGGGGTGTATTGTCTAGGGCAGGGAAGAGACAGCGTGGACTCATCACCAATTCAACAATGTCGCACTGTATAAGGATGGCTCTGGGTACCTATGCGATGCCCGAGTCGAACCATCCACTCATCCCCCGCTTTACTTTGCATACTATTCAACTGCATATTTGCCGTTTTTCCATGTTGTGGCACGATTCCCTTTTGAAGTTTGAAAAGTTTGAAAAGACAAAAGGTTATATCGATCATCGGCGGCCAGAAAATGAGCCTACTCTTTTTAGTGGAACCGTTCAACCGTTGGTTCTAGAGTCTGATTCAGTCCGATGATTCCCCGTGCCAGACTCATAAATCAAATTCGTGACTGGAATGTTTGAACTGATCAAATTATTTTATATCCTATCGATACGCTCTTTTCGGCAGGAGTTTCACGCTTAAGCGCTCAAACATGGTCACAACACCAACTTGAACGCACTTTGAAGGCACTTTGTCGAAATCGCGGATAAAGACCGACAACGTCGCTGACTCGATTCGGTACACTTCAAACTCCGACTCGTCACTCCATCATCATAGCCCCAGTGCTCAGTGATCTATGACAGGCCCGGGACTACAAACGTGCCGGCCCAGTGAGTGACGATTTACTGCTTCTACCTTAAGTTTACAGCCTTCACCCGCTTGCTCAGTTTTGTGTTGAAGCCACTGTCAAGGCGATCATTGCTTTGGAGCATGTATGCAATTAATGGTGGGGATCGTCGGTTCTTGTGCCTCCCGGCCAATCCAGATGGTCCCCATCCATTTCAATGCCTTATGACCACTGGGACCCATACCACCGTCATATAAGTAAGTGAAGATTTATTTGTCCCGGATCTTTGAGTAATCCGTTCTTCCAGGTTGGACCGGCGACAACGTGATGAGTCTGCCATTCCATGTTCTCATTGTAAGATGCTGCGTAAGCATTCGATATCCATTCTCTTAAGCGCCCAGATATACGGCGTTTGGACATATCACCTCATGGCAAGCATGCATAAGGGAACCGCTCGTAGCGTCCCATCGTTTTTACAGCTTCTGCCCTTCTGGGTGGCTGGGGCCTAATGGCAATGCTCCAGCTCATCACATGTATTTCAACTCATATCATCCTGTGGCCTTGCAGAAACATCGTTGTTCACTTCTGTGAATTGCGGCCGGTCGATTTCATACATGCGGACCAAGTATCCACCTCATCAGGTGGTGCGCAGTTTTCTCGTGTTCTGCGACGTGGACGAGGCATCGCCCTCTCGACACTCTTTTATAGAGGCCACGAACACCTCATAAACCAACACCTTCCTCTTTGCCATTCCGACCCATCACGATGTCTTCAATGTTTGGCACAATGTTTTCGTATATCGACCCCAAGAGTTACTTTTACTTTGCGGTCGCCTGTCTTGGCTCCGTCGTGCGTCAGATAAGCCCACCCCCAAAAATCATCCCAAACGAACGATCGAAAGCTATCGAGCCCAAAGCAACCTTGGATAACGAAGAACCGAAAGCTGTCGAGCCCAAAACTACCTCGGATGTCACCCCACATGATTACGTTCAAGACATCCTCAGCGAGTCTGCGAGCGAGTGGAGCGCATTGATCAATCACCCCTACCCTCGTGACCTGGCCAAGGGCATCGCCCCTCTGAACGGTTTTCGGCACTACTCGATTGTAAGTGACGGCCAAATTTTTTCACGACATTTGCTCACCCCCCATGTACAGCAAGACGCTGGTCACTTCGAGTATTTCTATCGGTCCAGGATGGAAGCAATTGCCAGGACGGGTGATTTCCAGCAGATGAAGGACCTCGCAAGGATATTGGCGGGCGGACTCGATGCAGTCACAAAGGCACTCGACGATTGTACGACCAAGCTGGGCGTTGCAAAGCTAGATGTCCAGAAAGAGCCAAACTCGAAGGCACTCCAGGATTTCGCCGGGCTTGTCTCAGCTGCCGCTAATAAGGGCTCTTACCTTGAGTGCGTTTTTCTTTTTCCTTTCTTTTTGTAACTTGACTGACAAGTTCGTCACTGCTTTTCCCAGTGTGATCATCACTCTTCTACCTGGTATTTTAGTGAGTGGCAGTACAATTTGAATGTACGACACCCCTGACATTTCTCAGTCATACGACCACATTTCTAACGAGCTTTTGCGGGATCCGGACACCGTCAGAAGTATGTGTTTCGTTTTCCGCCAGAGCGAGAAATATTGATAGACCCGCCTAGATACCCCGTACTTTCCTCTATGGGTGGAATTATATTCGCAAAACCCTATCAAGAAGCACACGTGTAAGAATCCCATTTATGTTTGGTTGACGGATTACTGATATTTTGACATTAGCGTTTGTCAATAGCCACATCGCAAACATGTCGGAGGAAGAGAGGAACAAGCGATGGAAGAGTTGGATCAACAACTTCAAGAAGGGCTGTCGATACGAATGTGACTTCTTTGCACTCGGGGATTCGGGAAAATACCCGGCGTACGAGATCGTGAGTGATGGGATCTACAGGATTCGCAGTTATCGCCGGGGGTATCCGTACCTTGTCTGCAACGAGTCATTCTCAGTGGCGACTCAGGAGGACGAACCAAACAAGGAGGGAATGGTACGTGATTTAGCTCATTTTTGGGAATAATCAAAGTAGTGCATGCTGACCCCTCATTGACATGGACAGTGGCGGTTGACAAACAGTCCGGATGGATACATCGTCGAGAGCGTCGGACGAAACGGGTTTTTGAGCGCGTCAATCAGAGACCCGCCTCAACCAGTGTATGGCGCCTACTTATCTCCCGAGGAATATCGGTGGTCGATCAACCCTGTCAAAGTCAAAGGTCCGAAGGCGTTCTACAAGGCATACCAGTAAGCAAATGCCGTTGTCCTACTCGCTCGCGTTATCGCCAACTCGTCGTCGTCTCTCCATAGGTTGCTGGTTTCTACGAGAATGCAGTACGTACTCGATGTCGGTAATGGGGAGGGTGATCGAAAGGTACGAAGAACTAAATGATCGTTACTATGGACTTGCTCGCTCATCATATTTGCTTATCGCGCAGGTGGCCGTGGAAAACAATGCGCAGCGCTCTGAGCAGATGTGGCTACTCGAGCGCGTGCCCGAGGATCGCACGTCTTGATGACGTGTGGCTTCGGTGTACTAGTCAAGTAACTTCATACCTCACTGTATGATAATGCCATATCGATATGCTTTTCCGCTGCGAACCGGGAGTTTGTAGCACGCAACGCTCAGTACTACCTGTACTGTGGTAATAAATAATGTAAAATAAAGGATTAATGATTCATCAGCGCTTCAGCAACACTCGCAAGCTTCAAACGCACACAACGTATTACCTGCATAATCGTCGACCTTCGGTTGCAGTCAGCAATATCACACCTTCCCAGCCGTCGTTCTGCTCGCATTATACTTGAAAGCTCCATCAAAAAGGACATTCGTCGGCAAGGTTTGAGACTAAGTACACAGTAATCGTACACCAGAGTACAGCGATCCAACATGTAAAATACACCAGCATCTTTCGACAGACTTCTATCAAGCCCACATCGCCTTGAACTTCTCATTGAACTCCTCTGTCACAGCATACACCACTTGGAGCACCCTCCAATCCTTTTCCGCCACCCAATTCGGTTTGGCGCTGCCCAGTAACGTCGCCTTCGTTCCCTGTTGGTCCTTATCCGCACCATCCTCACCCTCGTCATCCTTTTCCGTCGGATCGTCCAAAGTGCCGAACCCGCTATCAAAGTCATCCGACTCTCCACCTTCCTCACCCATCTCATTCTCCTCCCCCTCCTTCACGTCCAGCCGTTTCGGTTTCTTCATGATCAACTGTTCCAACACTCCCCTGACTGTCTTCAGCGTCAGGTCGAACTCTTCCAACACGAACCAGACGTCACCGCGCCGAATCCCATTGGCATTGCTCAACGGCTGCACCTGGCCGTGTGTATAGAAATCGAGGATGTACGCGTTCAGAGCGAAACCCCGACTGCGGGCGAGCAGGTGCTCATGGAGCTTGGCGCTGCGAGGGTATCCAGAACGCCGGTCCCCTTTTTCGTCTTCCATACGCTCGTTCCTAACCATCTCAGCGGCCGATACAGACCCCGTCGGTGGAGCAAAGATGGACGCAACGGACGGGATGGAGTGTTCGTTCAGACTCAACCCGCTTCGCGCCGTCCTCGCCAGGTCCTGCACGCTGGCGAATCGATCGTCGTGCCCCGAGTTGGCAACGAATAACGATCTGGCTACGACTCTCAACGCCGTCTCCTGCAGCCACCCTTCGAACTGCGCCGTCGTGCCAGACGTGGTTGCTCCGCCGATTTGGATACTGCTCAGCGGGAGGCGGTCGTCGGATCCCAGTTGGGAAGCGCGCTCAGCGCCGTACGTGAGCGCGTAGCCAGTAAAGATGCGAAGAATATCCTCTTCGTGTGCCGTAAGCACGCGTCGAGCGTCCTCAGGCAGGGCAGGTAAGATCACCATCGATGGCGACTTCTTGATGATCTCCGCCATGTTATCGTCTCTGAGATATGACCCCGGCAAATACCGTCTTCCAAACAGGTGACTCATAAGCAGGACGAAATCTCGTTTGGCTTGGATGGCGCTGGACTGGGTACAGATCCTGTGAAAGACACCTTGTCTGAGCAACGCAACGAGCGCGAAGTTGCTGGGTTCGGTATAATACAGATGGGAGGCGATTCCAAAGAGGTTGAACGGACGACCGTTTTCGTCCAACAAGCGCGCGCGCCGAAGGTAATCGATGCTGAATCGCAGATGATGCAAAAGTTGGTGTTTGCCTTCCTCAGAACCGAAGCTAACCTGAGGAAGACGGAACAAGCGTTGGACGGCGTTCACTGCGGCTGGGGCGTACTCGGAACCATCAAGAAGGTTGAACAGACGAAGAATGAGCGTAGACGTGACGGGGAAGTTGGCTCCGAGGGATGGGAGCTTGGACAAGGTCAAACGTTGCACTCGATCCATGGGTAGGCAATAGAACACGACCTTGCCCAGCAGGTCGTATCCTCGCCTTCCCGCACGACCAGCGCATTGTCGATACTGATGGGGGCTATGAGCATCGTGCTGGATAGATCCGACTACGACATACCATGAGGGCTGTTAGGTACGGCGAGTCGCCGCAAAAGACCGAGGTCTTCGTTGGAGCATTGATACCCAGTGCGAGCGTGCCTGTGCAAGTCTCTGTCAGAGTTTTTCAGTTAAATGCTTCGCAGAAAGAATGACCTGTCGCAAATATGACGCGGAGGAATCCCCTACGAAACAGGCTACCAAGCCGCGTGAATGATCTAGAGACACAAAACGAATATATAAAGTTTGCATACGTTTCGACCAGTGTCCTGTAGCGCTTGTTCATACCAGCATGATGTACTGCAATCCCCCGTTGCAAACAAGACAGCGCCCACTTGGGCGTCGACGTCCATCGCGCCAGTTCATTCAACTCCTCCACGAGCATGCTTTGCGTAAACGACGTGTTCTGACCGGCGAGCGAAAACTGTGGAAGCGGAGCTTTCGGATTGAACGTGGCCTGCCACTCCACCACTGCCTCCAGCTTGAAGTCATCTAGGTCAACTTTTTTTTTCGTTGCTCTAGTGGCTGCCCGCTCGCGATCTTTCGTCCTCGATAACCATTCTTCGTACTGAGCCATTTTCTGTTGCCATTCTGGATTCGTGACGCGCCATCTAGCTTCTTTCTCGAGCAAGTCACCGCGGAGCGTCTGAGCCATGATTTCACAGTCTGTTCGATCAAAGTTGAAGAAAATCGCGGGCTATGATGATGAATTGTGAGCGAAAGACATCCTCGGTCAAGGTATCTTGCTTACCAAGTCACCTTGAGCATGGAGGTCGCAAACGAGATGGATCAAATTGTCCTTGAATGTTGCTCGTTCTGGTTGAGTGTTCATCGCCTTGGCCGGAACCTGACTGAGCGTGCTATCTTCAAGACTCGTAATAACCTTGTACAACGGCGCGGCCGTGTCCCGTGGATCGAATTGGGCAACCATGGGTGCAAGACAGGCTTTGAGCACTGCATCGTATGCAATTACGTCCTTTTGTTGCAACAGTCTATCGAGAGGAAGAAAATTCACTGGGTTTAACGTTTCTAATGTCGATGGCGGTATGTCACCATGTTCCGCGAGCGCCCGATATAGCGTCAAGGTATCCGAGGCTTCCAACGCTAGATCTGAGGGGATGGACCTAGGTCCGAAGGCGAGCATCGAGATCGGATGGAGATAACGCATCCGTCTCGTAGATTTGTACGTGGGAATAGATTCAAAGTCACTAACTGGTTCCTCGTGTACGTTGTAAAAGAATTTTCGAAGATGTGAGTATCGGTGGGGATGGTAGACAAATGTGTGCTGGAAACCGCCGGCTTTTTGAACAGCCTCTAGCCACGTGTTGAATTTTTCAGGTGCACCCACAGTCGCGGATAAACCACTGTTGCTAATAGTTAGCTGAGCGAGAGAGATGAAAGAACAAACACGGACATGATAGGGCAGGGAGAGAGCAAGAGAACTTGCTCCCATACAGATCCACCTTCTTGCTGGCCGATCGTATGTATTTCATCAAGGATGATGCTATAAATGTTGTGAACCATCACAAGAAACCAATTGAAACCAACTCACTACTTGATGCGGGGACTCCATACCTTCGCTAAGGGCGGCGAAAGCATCATGATAGACAGCATGTCCGGAACAGTGACCAGAATTTGGCAGTTTTGAGGGTCGTGAAGACGATAGTCGCGTGTGTGGACGGCCCAACAACTTCCTGCTCACGCGATGGATGTGAGGTCCTTAACAGAAACAGAAACAGCAGCAACTTACGA
Source organism: Leccinum rimulosum (assembly GCA_038091395.1). NCBI lineage: Eukaryota > Fungi > Basidiomycota > Agaricomycetes > Boletales > Boletaceae > Leccinum > Leccinum rimulosum. The sequence goes on from JBBPOJ010001014.1 coordinate 17,036, forward strand.
CCATTCAAATCCTTACTGAACCGCGCATATATCTCGGCAGCGACCTGAGAAACAAGGGCTTTCGTGGGGGCAACGTAAACGATAACACCGTCATCCGTTGCCCTCAGAACCTTCTCCATCGCGTAAAACGAAATGAACGTTTTACCCGCACTGGTCGGTGCTGGCGAGTTACCGGACTGAGCACCCGAAGATGCAACCAGGATCCGACGATCACGCACCTACAACGAGCAGTGATTTGTTGTCATCGATCGCGTCCAGGACTTCTCTCTGCCACGCGTCCGGTTTGAAATGGACTCGCGGATCGACTTGGCTAT
>JBBPOJ010001015.1:0-17332 GCA_038091395.1 Leccinum rimulosum
GCAGAGAGTAAAGATGATGATGCCATGTCCATTCATTTTCCATTCTGCTGTGCACATAACAGTGTGTGAGTTGTGCACTGTGGAATGTGGCAGAGCATGGTGATGCTGATGATGTCATGTCCATTCATTCTCCATTCTGCTCTGCAAATGATAGGAAGTGTGTTTTTCATTGTTCAATGTGGCAGAGAGTGGTAATGCTGACAATGCCATGTACATTCATGCTCCATTCTGCTCTGCAAATGATAGGAAGTGTGTTGTTCATTGTTCAATGTACAATGTGGTGATGCTGATGATGCCATGTCCATTCATGCTCCTTTCTGCTCTGCAAATGACAGGAAGTGAGTTGTGCATTGTGCAATGTACAATGTGGTGATGCTGATGATGCTATGTCCATTCATCCTCCATTCTGTTCTCAAATAACAGACAGTGAGTTGTGCATTGTGGAATGTGGCAGAGAGTGGTGATGCTGATGATGCCATGTCCATTCATCCTCCTTTCTGCTCTACAAATGACAGGAAGTGAGTTGTGCAATATGCAATGTGCAATGTGGTGACACTTATGATGCCTTGTCCATTCATTCTCCATTCCACTCTGTAAATGACAGTCTGTGAGTTGTGCATTGTGGAGTATGGCAGAGAGTGGTGATGCTGAGATGCCATGTCCATTCATGCTCCATTCTGCTCTGCAAATAACAGGAAGTGAGTTGTTCATTGTGCAATGTTGCAAAAAGTGGTGATACTGATGATGCCATGTCCATTCCTCCTCCATTCTGTTCTCAAATGACAGACGGTGAGTTGTGCATTATGGAATGTGGCAGAGAATGGTGATGCTGATTATACCATGTCCATTTATGCTCCATTCTTCTCTGCAAATAACAGGAAGTGAGTTGTGCATTGTGGAATGTGGCAAAGAGTGGTGATGTTGATGATGCCATGTCCATTCATCCTCCATTTTGCTCTGGCAATGAAAGGAAGTAAGTTGTGCATTGTGGAATATGGCAGACAGTGGTCATGCTGATGATACCATGTCCATTCATTCTCCATTCCACTCTGCAAATGATAGTATGTGAGTTGTGCATTGTGGAATGTCGCAGAGAGTGGTGATACTGAATAGATGCCACATCCATCCATTCTCCATTCTGTTCTCAAATGACAGACAGTGAGTTGTGTGTAAAATGTGGCATAGAGTCATGATGCTGATGATGCCATGTCCATTCACTCTTCATTGTGCTCTTCACATGTCAGTTTGTAAGTTTTGTGTTAGAAACGATTTTGAGGTAATGTTGATGTTCTGTTTTAATATAACAGTTGGCAAGTTACAGATCACTTGTCATTTTTCACACAACATTTACATGTTTGTTTTTAAATGCTGTCTTCGTTTCACTTATAGAGTGTATGTTACATATCATATTGTTGCTTTGTCACCCTTACTGATGTATATTTTCAACTCACTTTTGTCCTATTCTATTCAGTTGGTGAGCTTTCTGCTGCTATACACCAATATATTATTATTATTTCTCACATTCATCTTGTTGTGTAATATTTACAAAAGACTGTGAGTTATGTTTTACTAGGGAAGTTATAGTGACATTCTTACTGTGTATTTTACAATCATTATAGAAGGTATATCATGCAACATATTGAAGCATCATTATACTAATGATAATTTGAATTCATCACAGATGGTAGGCAGTATATGTTTTGATTTTACTTCTTTTTGTTCACTCATCATTTATGTAATCATTTCAAGGCTGTAAGTTGTTGCATATTACTTTTGACAGCTTATATCATGAACTTTGTATATTGGCTAAAACACTGTTTTATTTTTTCCAGGATGTAAGTTCTTTGCTGCTATTGTAATAATATTTTAATGGCTAATCAATGATGAAATAACATTCTTTTACACAAATTTTAGCCTGTAAGTGTTTATCATACAAATTCAAAATTTAACCATATTCTTATTTTTATTGATAGATGGTGAGTTTTTTATGATGCCCCAGTTTGTCTAAATAGATTTTAAATTTTAATCCAATTTGTGGTTGTCAGATAATTCACAATCAAAATGTTTGTCCATTAGTTATATTGTCTTTTGGTTATAATATGTTATTATTCAGTCCAATATTCATGCTACACAATCTTCCATTCTGAAGCCTGATGGGATTGTAAATTCCTCATTAATTTCATTGTCTTCAAATAAAATTTAAAATCATAGATGAATCTGGGCACATGGAAGCAAATCTTTCTGACCACCATTGGTATATCCTTTTTTTCCTCTTTCAAGTTTTATTTTGAAACACCAACAATGTACACTTTTATTGGTTTGTAGATTCACTGCTCATACTGGAGCATTCTTTCTATCTTTTCCATCAAAAGGATTCTCGACCACTTCTGTCTGCTGCTCGCAAGTACAAGGCATCAGACATGCACAAGCAAGTGAAATCAGCTATGAAGAGAGTTTTTGATCAATATGGCAAAGCAACCACAGAAGAAAAGGTAGAGATGATTGTGAATGTCATTCTTCAAAATCGGATGAGTATGTTAAGCATGTCTTCTATTTTTATTTAATAACCATCTCAGCAATTTGATGAAGTCCCTTTCTAAGAATCTCAGGCAGAACACCAAGTTGTTTTGAAGAAGTAGATGACAAAAGAGCAGAGAAAAAATATTTGAAACACCCAAGAATCTATAGAAATGTGCTCAGTCATGTTTTATCTGTGCATGTTAGTTCATGAATGAAATTTTTGTATGGAGATGCAAAGCAAAATATTGCATTTATATCACAATATAAGTTGTCCACATTCCATCCTAATTTCCATGTCCCATTGAAGAAGCATATATGACAGCAAAAAGATGAATATTTCTTCAGATTGAAAACTGGGAATCCCTGGCATCCAACAATGAAAATGCTTTATACATTAAGGGAATCACAAGCAAAGGGTTGTCTGGCACTTGACAAACTACCACTATATGCCACCATGGACATGACACTATTAGTCTATGCATGTGCATATTGGTTTCCAGTACAATAACTCAATCCCCATACAACACTAGGAAGATGATATCATATCCACAAGGTCACATATGATGGATAACAACAGTAAGTACATCTCCCACTCTGATTCCTCAACCTCCTCAACTTGCACCACTGCAGCACTCTTTGCATATATGTTATGGCATGTATGCTCCAGCACAAGGTGAGTATTATGCATTAGCAATGCATTATGAGATAGTCTACTGTAGATGCAGATGCCTGGCAGACTATGTATGTACTTATCATATCAACAAGGAAAGGCAACTAGGAACCAGGTGAGGACTGATACTGAAGTTGGGGTTGGAGGCAGAGGCAAGTTGGGGATGGGGTGGGAGCAGAGGTGGGAATGGAAAGTAGGGAGTGAATCCAGAAAAATCTGGATGTTCTTTTGCCTCACAGTTGACCATCAACATCATAGTGGATGTCCTCCAACTCACCACTGGGGCAATAGCCTGAGACTTGCACCCGAAGATCAACATCTCCATCAATAATTGGGGAATGGGAGCACACTGAATGAGAAACAGAAGAGAAAGGAAACAGTGGTTAAGGTCAGTGATTTGAAACAAAGGAAAAGAATAATGTAACCATCCCCACTCTCATGAATCACAGATCACGATTAAAAAAACCCCATCTGGTCCTCATCCACCACCGTGACCGGCGGCAGCAGATCCATCTCTGAGTGTCCACTGCATTCACATCTCAACACAGGCTATTCATCGTCCGATCCCGCATTTTTGTTGTTGTCATTGCATATCCGGTCCGATTTGCAGCGCAAGTTCAATGACGCAGGCAAGCGTGACGTTGGAGACGCTCCAGATGAAGCTGTGCATGTCAAGTCAAGTGATGTGTCGTCAGCGTACCAGATCAGCGCACCGCAACTTGAAGAGACACACACAAGACACCCAAAAAGATGAGCTCAATCTAGAAATAACATCCATACATGAGATCAAGCTTAGATCATGTGTGGCAAAAGACAAATGGGCTTACCGGTGCAAAGATGGACAGGAGCAGGTTGACGAGACGTAACCCTACATAAGACAATGATAATCGAGCCAATTGATTAACAATTGCACCTCTCAACTTGAAGGGGCCCGGGAATGTGTATATACCATACAAGGCCTATATGCACGGCACATACTCATGAGCCGCGTCCTGTAGGCAAAAGAAACAAAGTTGAAGACGCACAAAAAAGTACACGCTCTCATCCCTGTAGATGATCTTGGCTATCCTGGGGGTCCATTTGCGCAGTCGATCGAGTGCATTCCACATCATCATCAAAATCACCACAAGTTTGAACACGAGCTAACAGAAGGCAGGAAGAGAAAGATCATTGGTAGAAGGATGTAGAGAGAATGAAAATGAGAATGACGTGAGTCCAATGATTCGCGGACACAAGACTGATACGTACATCAGGAGACCACAGCAACACGAGCTTGAGTTGGACATCGGTATGCAGATGAGGAGGCAGTCAAAGGATAACATTGTTAGGCATCAAACGAATGATCAGAGAACATTTAGGACCCCACGAGTCGTCATCGTCGACGACCGGTACGCAAACAGCATCTCGTATATAACATACCCCGCCAAAGCTCAACGAGACGATTTGCGTGACGATATAGAACACGACCGTGCTCAACATCAGTCGTGGGCTGTAGTCGGGGTAGTAGTATCTAGTAGACTAATAGTGGCGTGTGGCATTTTGATATGTTATTCGATCATCAGCACAGGAATAGAGAAGGAGCTCACAGTTTCTAGTCGCGATGGACAGCATGGCTACCCCGATGGCGTACAATACCTTGCAGCTGCGGTGAAGGGATCAGATGGTGGGGGCATCACTCCGTGGCCAAAACTCACAACTATCGTTAATCAGCCCCAGACTCTGTATGGAACAAAGGGAGCGGTACTCACCATGACAGACAGGTACAGCGAAGCTTTCAAAGAGCCAGCTCTAGATAGACTATGGATGAATCTGCAGGATTTAAAACCACTAGCACGGTGTCATCCTGGGTTATCGATATCGTGAGATGTCTCTCACAGCACAAGAATCTACGCTTGCACCTTCTAGGTCACGAGACGCCCTAGTATTCCGAGTCCACTTCTATCGAGACCACCGACATCCCGATCGGAAAACATCTAGTAGTCACGGTCCAAGTAACGACAGCAAGCCACGTTCCCGTCCCTGCTGTCCTTGTCCTTGTCCTCGCCCTGGTCCCCGTCCCCATCCGAGCGAATAATCTTTTTGACGTCGACGTCGACACGGCCGAGACGCCGCTACTCAACCAACTCCGCCACGCTCTCCAGTCAGGCTCTCCCACCCTCATTCGCCGCCGTCGCCACCGAAACACAAACGACGACGCAAACGACCAACGCGCGCGGTGGGACAGAGGCGACGGAAGGAGATATGGTCCAGACTCCAGCCACCGACGCCGGGTACGAGTGCAACCGCGTGTACGAACGGTGGGTCGCCAACCGTCACAGCGCAAATGTCCATACCGTCGTCGTCGTGCTCACCACGCCATCCGCCGTTGGGAAGTACGTGGCTGTCTTGAAGACGGGCCGACGTATTCTTCATCTGTGTCACGTTCGTCCACGGATTGGATTAGCGCGATTGCACAACGGTGAACCGTGGGGAATGGAGATGGGGGAGGCGCAGTAAGACGCAACGGATAGTAGGAACTCACGTGGAGAGCTCCTTCCTTATTGTGTCCAGTCGCTCATGGACTTGCAATTACCTCTGAGTTGTTCGTGTTGCTACCCTTGCTCTTCCTGATTCTTGGGTCGTGAATACCTCGGACTGAAGTCATTGAACGTGCAATCTGGGTCCAGAGCTGCCCAGACTCCGGCCTTAACTAGGTGGTGGTAAGTAATAGAGGCTGAAGCATCCCGCCTTGTGCCGTGATTCAAAACTTCGAGTTGCCTCATTTGGTCAATCACTAAGCTGTCTCGTCTCGTTCCACACCATCAACATGAACTTTCTAGATACCTATAGCATAACGGGTACGGGTACCAGCACCCCGCCCTCCACCACTGAACGACAGCAATAGCAGAGCCTCAACGAAGAGGTTTCGCAGGTTATTGGCCAGCTCGGGCGTTTCTGGGGTGGGTTTAGGATGCAAGTATGCAGGAGGTCATCCGTATGCTCACAATGTTCACCGGCGAATAGAGTGAAATAGCGTTTGCATCTGCGCGACGGGACCTCACTCAAGTCGTCACCCAAACGCAACACACGTTCGAGCAACTGGCTACTGCGGAGACACAATCGAAGCCATCCGAAGTTGAAGATGAGAGAGAGGAGGAAGAACGGGAGGGGGATAGTAACGCCGAGTGATCAGAGGACACGCCCACGCAGACTCGATGCACCCTACCACCACCGAGCCCGGTACCTCTGCTACTGCTTCGTCGTCCTGGAAGTCATCCTCGACGACGACTCACTCCTTCTTTTCCCGCCTCCAATCATCGATCCCGCCCAACATCGTCTCGTCCATGCAGGCACAGCTCCCTGAGCGTCTTAAGAACGCACAGCACATCGACCTCACGCAGCTTGGGAGCACGCTCTCATCCGAGTTCCAGCGCGTGCATGCTGAAGAGTATGTGCACAAAAGCGAGGCGCTACTCCGCGAGGCGAGGCGATGAAGGAAACCGGGGACGTGCTGCGGGAAGCGGTCAAGGTCATACCACCGGAGGAGGGGAGCGCCACTGAGGTACCCATTGCCTGGGATGGGATAGACTTTTGAACGCTGCCTGGCTTGGCTGCGAGCGGACCGGAGCAGACGTCCAAGGGCAAGGGTAAGGAGGTTGATAGTGGCAGCGGGTCGTCTTCTGGCCGTCCGTCTGAGGATGCACGTCGGGCGATTGCGACGCGGGCCGAATCGCTGTTGAAGCAGCTCAGGAGGAATCCCGAGATCATCAAGCTCGATCCTGCAGCAGATACCTCCAAAGATGCTTATCTGGCTTGGGCGGATGTGAGGGAGGCGAGCGGTCAAGGGTTTGGCACAAAGGCGTGGGGAGAGCGCATCGCTGAAGCGCTGTCGGACCCCTCGAACAGAGCGCCGTTGCAGGCTACGTTCGATTCACTCGGTATGATTTCATTCATTTTCATTTATCGGGAAACTGACTACGTTAATCCCGGGCTCTAGTACCATCTTTCATGCCTGAAGAGATCTTCTGGGTCAGGTACTTCTTCCGGGTGCACCAGATCGAGACGGAGGAAAACAGGCGGAAGGCACTGCTGCAAGGTAGGTTATTTTTTGTAATCTCACACGACTCTTCCCAACACATCCTCCTCCCGAAAAGCGACTGCGGATAATGAAGAAGACTTTAGTTGGGAGGACGACGGAAACGTGTCAGTTTCTGGCGGTGACGCAAAGGAGACACGGACTTCTGCCAAGACACTGGCGTGATCGCAGCTCACGCTTGCCCCTCCCAGGGAGACATCCGCGTTGGATGTTTTGTCCGTATCATCCTCACGAGTAACAGAGTCCTAGGGAAAGCAGTGAAGACAGCTTTGATGTTGTATCTGGAAATGTAAGCAGTACGGGAGCAGCTGATGCTGAAGAGGAGGAGGAGGAAGCAGAGGAGGAAGCAGAGGAAAAGGATGGAGAAGAGAGTGACTGGGAGTCCCTTCCAACGATCGGGATCCGGGACTGATCATCGTCGCTCCGACCTCAATCACATCTTGTTAGTGCGGCCTTGATCCGACTAAACCCCATTGACTAATACGTATCTACAGACACCGAGTCAATGACTGATCCTTCCTATCGGGGCCAAATCCTTGTCTTCACCACTCCTTTCATCGGGAACTATGGTGTGCCCAATAACAAGACTTCCATCGACTCGCACGACGTCGGTGTCGTTATGGAGTCGGAGGGAACCCAGTGCAGCGCTGTCGTCGTTGCAGACGTCGCCGAAAAGTTCTCCCACCACGCGGCCGTCGAATCCCTTGCTTCTTGGTGCCGTCGTTTCAACGTGCCTAGTATCACTGGCGCAGACACTCGCAAAATCACGCGATTATTACGTGATCAAGGAACAACTCTCGGCCGCCTTGCCATCGGTGCTGATGGGCCTCGGCCCCCGCCCCAATGCCCCAGCAGTACTGGGATCTTTCTACCGAGAACCTCGTCGACCAAGTCTCCACACCAGTGCCATATTACCTCAACCCCTCAGGCGATTTGCGAATTGCCGTTCTCGACTATGGTGTCAAAGCGAACATCCTTCGTTCCCTCGTCCATCGAAACGCCGCAGTGACTGTTCTTCCCTGGAACTTTGATCTCAACTCCATCCGTGACCAGTACGATGGTCTCTTCCTTACCAACGGTCCTGGTGATCCTAGGTATTACATGGATGCCGCTTTGAAACTCAAGAAGACGATTCAGGAGTGGGATAAGCCTATCTTCGGGATTTGTATGGGCCACCAGATTATCGGTATGGCTGCTGGTCTAGATGCCTACCGCATGACTGGGAACCGTGGACACAACCAACCCGTCCTCGCTTTGGCGTCTGCGGGTTCTATCAAAGTTGGTCGAGTTTACGTGACGAGGTGGGTATTTCAGGGATCCCATCGTATAGGGTGACTCATCGGGGGACTTTATAGCCAAAACCACCAGTATGCCCTGACGTTAACTGACCCATTCCCAGCGGGATGGGAGCCATTCTTCATCAACTGCAATGATTCGTCAGTCGAGGGCATCAAGTCGACCGCAGACTCGGGCAAGAAGGTGTGGGGTGTGCAATTCCACCCTGAGAGCGCCGGCGGCCCACTGGACACCATCGAGGTACGCACTTTCTACTTATAGCCGATTTCTCTTCTGATCTGAGTATATGTTAGATGTTCACTGACTTCCTCGACGAGTGCCGTGCTCACAAGCTCGCGATGCCAAAAACCACTCCAGTGAATATGGTGAATTCGCTGAAAGATTATGCTGCTCCCCGTTTCCGAGAAATTTCTGCTCGTGCTTAGACTGATAGTGTTTTCATTCGTGAAGTATGGGATGTACGAATATGTTAGCTACGTAGTTTTGGTACTGTGTAAATGTAAAGACGGACCTTCTAAAATGATTTCGCACCAAGTCAAGGACGTTGAGGTGATTAGATGGCGGTTATGATGTCTATTCTGTAGCTGAAATGGCACATCGTTCGATCGTTCATTGCAATGTTCGGATCAAACTAAGAACACCGAGCGGATGAATGCGGTCTCCGAATTCCGAATGCTCCCGACCACCGCCACTGGACCTGCCGGAATTCGGAAGTAGATGGGATCGATCGACGCGCACTTGTTTCTTCCTCCCTCACCCTCACGTTCCACAACTTCTTCGACAATACGCTCAAGCTTAGAATCCAGCTATGAACTCGAACTCGAACTCAGAGACAAACCAGACAGGCGGTTTTGAAAACATCCGAGAGAAATTTGGCCGTTTCAGGATCCTTATCATTGGGCGGGCGAACGCTGGCAAGACGACCATTCTCCGCGCGATCTGTAACGCTACCGAAAACGAAAACCCGGAGGTCTATGATGGAGAAGGCAACAAGGTGCGTGCCTGGCTCGATACATATGGATGACTAGTTTACGAGACCGCGTGCGACTAGATTGATCTGACCCAGGTCGAGGGAACCACAGGGGTGAGTTATCCGAGTCACTTCATACTGGACTCGGACATGATGCTGCGCATCTTTACAAATGCACGCTACTAGCGCGGAATGCACGACATCGAGAACGAACTGATTTTCCGGAGTAACGACAATTTCGTCTTCCATGACTCGCGGGGCTTCGAAGCTGGTTCCGTAGATGAATTCCAACGATTGAAGGAATTCATTGCCGATCGTGCAACCACAACTCATCTCAAGAAACGGATTCACACCATCTGGTAAGAGCTTCAATAGTGCGGAAGTTAGTCGTTGACTAGGCGTTACTATACGGTACAGGTACTGTATCCCAATGGATAAATTAGATCGGGCAATCCAACGCTCTGAGGAAATGTTTTTTGATGAATGTGATACAAGAAATGGTGAGTTCATTTTGAGATGTTTTTTCGAGCTCACAACGTGTCCAGTGCCTGTTATTGTGTTGTTCACCAAGTTTGATGCATTACTGGCTCGTGGCATGGTTGGACTATCAAGAAATGATCGAGAGCTGCCACGAGAGGAAATGGTGGCGAAAGCTTATAAACTCATTGATGGAATCTTTGAAGATGCTAATGTATCGGGTCGTCTCTCTCAATTAAAATATGCACCAAACTGTGGTATTAGAATGGAAGGTATTATTTTGTTTTATGATAAATGATCTAGCTCATGGAATTTCATGCAAGGGATGCATAACTCAAATGAGGGATGTGGCATACTGCTGGAAAATACAGCAGGAGCTTTGAATGAGAAAGCTTTGCAAATGCTATTTGTTTCTGCACAAGAAACAAATATAGCATTGTGTGTTAGATATGCAGTTCAAGAGTAAGGAGTGAAATTTGATTGTTCTTCAAAGGCTGATGCTATAATGTAAAAGTGTCACATTTGAGATAGACAAGATTTATGAATCAGTGCTTCCTATACACAAGCTTGACATTATAGATCCCATAAAACTAGCAAGATGGTTTCCGCACTTTTGGGTAAGATAGTTTTCATATCAATTAGTTCACACATACAAATAAATATTATAGAAAGTGAGTAATCATTACAGCAAAGGTATGAAAATTAATTCAACATATATCATTTCAATCTGCTCTGCAAATGATAGAGAGTGAGTTGTACAGTGTGGAATGTTGCAGAGAGTGGTGATGCTGATGATGCCATGTCCATTCTGCACTGGAAATGACAGGATGTGAGTTGTGCATTGTGGAATGTGGCAGAGAGTGGTGATGCAGACGATGCCATGTCTATTCTGCTCTGGAAATGACAGGGAGTGAGTTGTGCATTTTTGAATGTGGCAGAGAGTGGCAATGTTGATGATGGCATGTCTATTCATTCTCCATCCTGCTCTGGAAATGACAGGAAGTGAGTTGTGTATTGTGAAATGTGGCAGAGAGTGGTGATGCTGATGATGGCATGTCTATTCATTCTCCATTCTGCTTTGCAAATGACAGGAAGTGAGTTGTGCATTGTTGAATGTGGAAGAGAGTGGTGATGCAGATGATGCCATGTCTATTCTGCTCTGGAAATGACAGTTGGTGAGATGTACATTGTGGAATGTAGCAGAGAGTGGTAATGCTGATGATGCCATGTCCATTCATTCTCCATTCTGCTCTGCAAATGACAGTTTGTGAGTTGTGCATTGTGGAATGTCGCAGAGAGTGGTGATGCTGATGATGCCATGTTATTCATTCTCCATTCTGCTCTGGAAATGACAGAAAGTGAGTTGTACATTGTGGAATGTGGCAGAGAGTGGAAATACTGATGATGCCATGTTTATTCATTCTGCATTCTGCTCTGGAAATGACAGGAAGTGAGTTGTGTATCAGGGAAGAATTTGAGCATTGGTAATGCTGATGATACCATGTCTATTCATTCTCTATTTTGCTCTGGAAACAACAGTATGTGAGTTGTGAGTTGTGCATTGTGGAATGTGGCATAGAGTGGTGATGATGCCATGTCCATTCACTCTTTATTCTTCTCTGGACATGACAGAGAGTGAGTTGTGCATTGTGGAATGTGGCAGAGAGTGGGGATGTTGATGACACCTTGTCCATTCATTCTCCATTCTGCTCTGGACATGACAGAGAGTGAGTTGTGCATTGTGGAATGTGGAATGTGGCAGAGAGTGACGATGCTGATGATGCCATGTCCATTCTTCTCTGGAAATGATAGTATGTGAGTTGTGCATTGTGGAATGTGGCAGAGAGTGGTGATGCTGGTGACACCTTGTCCATTCATTCTCCATTTTGCTTTGGAAATGACAGAGAGTGAGTTGTGCATTGTGGAATGTGGCAGAGAGTAGTGATGCTGATGACACCTTGTCCATTCATGCTCCATTCTGCTCTACAAATGACAGGGAGTGAGTGGTGCATTGTAGAACGTGGCAGAAAGTGGCAATGCCGATGATGCCATGTCCATTCATACTCCATTCTGCTCTGGACATGACAGTGGGTGAGTTATGCATTGTTGAATGTGGCTGAGAGTGGTGATGCTGATGATGCCATGACCATTCATTCTGCTCTAAAAATGACAGAAAGTGAGTTGTGCATTGTGGAATGTGGCAGAGAGTGGTGAGGCTGATGACACCTTGTCCATTCATTGTCCATTTGCTCTACACATGACAGGGAGTAAGTTGTGCATTGTAGAATGTGGCAGAGAGTGGTGATGCTGATGATGCCATGTCCATTCATTCTCCATTCTGCTCTGGAAATGACAGTGGGTGAGTTATGCATTGTGGAATGCAGCTGAGAGTGATGATGCTGATGATGCCATGTCCCTTCATTCTCCATTCTGCTCTACAAATGACAGAGAGTGAGTTGTGTGTTGTGGAATGTGGCAGAGAGTAGTGATGATGCCATTTCCATTCATTCTGCTCTGGACATGACAGTATGTGAGTTGTGCATTGTGGAGTGTGGCAGAGAGTGGTGATGCTGATGAAGCCATGTCATTCATTCTCCATTCTGCTCTGAACATGACAGTATGTGAGTTGTGTGTTATGGAATGTGGCAGAGAGTGGTGATGCTGATGATGCCATGTCCCTTCATTCTCCATTCTGCTCTCAAAATGACAGGATGTGAGTTGTGCATTGTTGAATGTGGCAGAGAGTGGTGATGCTGATGATGCCACGTCTGTTCTTCCATTCTGCTTTGCACATGACAGGAAGTGAGTTGTGCATTGTTGAATATGGAAGAGAGTGGTGACGCTGATGCCATATCTATTTCTCCATTCTGCTCTGGAAATGACAGATAGTGAGTTGTGCATTGTGGAATGCAGCAGAGAGTGGTGATGCTGATGATGCCATGTCCATTCATTCTGCATTCTGCTCTGGAAATGACAGGAAGTGAGTTGTGCATTGTGGAATGTGGCAGAGAGTGGTCATGCCAATAATGCCATGTCCATTCATTCTCAATTCTGCTCTGGAAATGACAGTATGTGAGTTGTGCATTGTAGAATGTAGCAGAGAGTGGTGATGCTGATGATGCCATGTCCATTTTGCTCTGGAAATGACAGTTGGTGAGTTGTGGAATGTGGAATGTGGCAGAGAGTGGTGATTCCAATGATACCATGTCCCTTCATTCTTCATTCTGGTCTTGAAATGACAGGATGTGAGTTGTGCATTGTCAAATGTTGCAGAGAGTGGTGATGCTGATGATGCCATGTCCATTCTACTTTGCAAATGACAGGAAGTGAGTTGTGCATTATTGAATATGGAAGAGAGTGGTGATGCTGATGCCATATCCATTCATTCTCCATTCTGCTCTGGAAATGACAGTTGGTGAGTTGTGCATTGTGGAATGTCACAAAGAGTGGTGATGCCGATGATGCCATGTCCATTCATTCTCCATTCTGCTGTACAAATGACAGTTGGTGAGTTGTGCATTGTGGAATATGGCAGAGAGTGGTGATGCTTATGATTCCCTGTCCATTCATTCTCCATTCTGGTCTGGGCATGATAGTATGTGAGTTGTGCCTTGCTGAATGTTGCAGAGAGTGGTGATGCTGATGATGTGTCCATTTATTCTTCATTCTGCTCTGGACATGGCAGTTTGTGAGTTTTGTATCAGGGATGAATTTGAGCATTGGTGATGCTGATGATGCCATGATTTTTTTTTTCACATCATAGCAGGTCAGTTATTGCTTATTTGACTTTTTTTTCATGGAACAATTTACAAGTTGGTTTTTTTGTTCATTTACAGACAGTATGTTACTAATTATATTATTGATTTACACTGTTACTGATGTATATTTTTGCCTCACTTCTGTCCTATTGTATTTAGCTGGTAAGCTTTCTGCTGTTATACAACAATATTTTATCATTATTTATCACATTTATCTTGTTGTGATGACATTTATACAAGACTGTGAGTCATGTTTTACCAGCAAAGTCATAGTGACATTCTAACTGTTCATATTACAACAATTATAGAAGGTATTATATGCAACATATTGAGGCATTTTTATTCTCAAAATACATATTTTGAATTCCTCACAGATGGTAGGCAGTATATATTTCATTTCCATGCTTTTATGTTTACTAATCCTTTAATTATTTTCAGGCTGTAAGTTATTGTGCATCAACCATACCACACACTTTCTATATTCTGTGTAAACCACTGTTTTATTTCTTACAGGATGTAAGTTCTTTGCTGCTGTTGTAATAATATTTTAATTTCTGAAATAACATTCTGTTCAACACATTTTAGTCTGTAAGTGTTTATCATGCAAATTCATAATTGAACCATAATCTCATTCTTATTGTTAGATGGTGAGTTTGTTTTGATGATTTCCTGATTTTTCTTAATAGATTTCAATTCAATTTGTGATAATCAGATTGTTCACAATGAAACTGTATGTGAATTAGTTATATTGTCATTTTGTTATCACATGTCATTATTCAGTCCAATATTGATGCCACACAAGCTTTTATTCTGGAGCCTGATAGTATTGTAAATTCCTCATTAATTTCATTGTGTCTTCAAATAAGATTGACAATCATAGCTGAATCTTGGTACATGGAAGCAAATCCTTCAAACCACCATTGGTATATCCTTTTTATCTTCAACATTTCTTTTTGACATACCACACCAACAACATCTTTCATTGGTTTGTAGATTTCCTGCTCATACTGGAGCATTCTTTCTATCTTTTCCATCAAAAGGATTCTCAACCACTTCTATCTGCTGCTCAAAAGTACAAGGCATCAAACATACCCAAGCAGGTGAAATTGGCTATGAAGGGAGTTTTTGATCAATATGGGAAAGCAACCAAAGAAGAGAAGGTAGAGATGCTTGTGAATGTCATTCTTCAGAATCGGATGAGTATGTTAAGCATATCTTTAATTGTTTGTTTAATAACTATCTATCTCAGCAATTTAATGAAGTCCCCTAGAATCTTGTATGGAAGTCAGAATCAAGTTGTTTTGAAGAAGTAGATGACAAAAGAACAGAGAAAAAATAGTTGAAACAGCCAAGAATCTATAGAAATGTACTTGCAAGGTTATGTTGTATCCATGCATGAACCAAATTTCTGTATGGACTCAGATGTGAAGCAAAAACATTGCATTTATATCACAACCTCTTATCTAGACTCTAGAGTAAGTGTAAGTTGTCCACATTCCATTCTGATTTCCATGTCCAGTTGAAGAAGCATAGATGGCAGTGAAAAGATGAACTTTCCTGCAAATTGGAAACTGGGAAGCCCTAGTATCCAATAATGAAAATGCTTTGCATATTGAGAGCAATACAAGAAAAGGGTTGTCTGGTGCTTGACCAACTGCCACTATATGACACCATGGACACAAAATAGTCTATGTATGTCACAGTATGTGCATACTTTTTTTGGTTTTGAGTACAACAACTTGATTCCCACACAACACTAGAAAGATGATATCATATCCACAAGGTCACACATTGTGGACAGTAAGCACACCACCAAATCTGGTCCCTCAGCCTGTACCACCACAGCACTCTTTGCATTGAAGATATGTGCAGTAGAAGTGTTAGGGAGTGGCCTATGGCATGCATGCTCTAGTACAAGGTACCATGCATTAGTAATACATCATGAAAATAGTCTACTGCAGACCCAGAAGACTATGTACATATCATATCAACAAGGAAAGGAAACTACTAGGAACCAGTGAGGAGTCTAGGACTGATATTGAAGTCAGGGATGGGGTGCCAGTGGGAGCAGAGGTGGGAGTAAAAAATAGGGAGTGAATCCAGAAAAGCTCTGGATGTTCTTTTGCTTTGTAGTCAACCATCAATACCATAGTGGATGTCCTCTAACTCACCACTAGACATGGGGTAATCAATTGCACCCGAAAGACTGACATCTCCATCAAGAGTTGGGGAATGGGAGCACGCTGAATGAGAGAACAGAAGAGAAAGGAAACAGTGGTGAAGGTCAGTGATTTGAAACAAAGAAGAACCCAGGAAATGAAGAATGTAATCATTCCCACTCTCATGAATCACGAATCACAATCAAAAAACTGCCTTGTCCTCATCCACCACTGGTGACAGCAGATCTGACTACAAGCATCCACTGTGTTTGCATTTCAAACACGAGCAGTTCAGTGCGGTCCGACCATGGTGCCTTGTATTAATTGTCCAATCCTGCATTTTTGTTGTTGTTGTTGTTATATATCCAGTCCGATTTGCAGTGCAACTGTGCAAGTACATAATGAGGCAGGCAAGTGCCAGTGTCACTCCAGATGAAGTTGTGCATGTCAAGTCAAGTGATGTGATGTCAGCACACCACAACTTGAAGAGACACACACAAGACACCCAACAAGATGAGCTCAATCTACAAGAAATGTTGCAGAAATAACAACTATACATGAGATCAAGCCTAGATCATGTGTAGCATTGAAAGACAAGTGGGCTTACCATGGACAGGAGAAGGTTGACAA
This sequence comes from Leccinum rimulosum, assembly GCA_038091395.1. Classification (NCBI taxonomy): domain Eukaryota; kingdom Fungi; phylum Basidiomycota; class Agaricomycetes; order Boletales; family Boletaceae; genus Leccinum; species Leccinum rimulosum. The sequence goes on from JBBPOJ010001015.1 coordinate 16,556, forward strand.
GATGCAGCCCTACATAAGTCAACAATAATCAAGCCAATTGATGAACAATTGCATCTCTCAAGTGGAATGTGTACATACCAAACAGGGCCTATATGCATGGCGCATACACATGAGCCACATTCCATAGGCAAAAGAAACAAAGAAGACACACAAGAAGTACACCCTCCCGTCCCTATACATGATCTCAGTATCCTAATTCACATCATCATCAAGAACATCATGAGTTCAAACACGATCTAAAAGGGGGAAGGAAAAGAAGGAGCATTTGTAGAAGGATGTAGTGAGAACGAAAACGAGAATGATGTCAATCCAACAATTTGACCGACACAAGACTGATATGTACACCCGGAGCCTACCACAGCAACACGAGCTTCGTTTTGGACATCGGTATGCAGATGCGGAGGAAGCGGTCAAAGAATAACATCACTAGGCATCAAAAGAACGATCAGAGAACGTTTAGGACCCCACGACGACCAGTACACCAGCAGCATCTCATATATAACATATCCCGCCAAGCCCAACGAGACAATTTGCATGACAATATAGAACGCGAGCATGCTCAACATCAGTCGTGGGCTGCAATCCCAGAGTACCCATAGTCGGGGTAGTGGCAAGACTATGGCATGTGGCGTTTTGATATGAAGGAGCTCACAGTTTCTGGTCGCGATGGACAACATGGCTACCCCGATGGCGTACAATACTACCTTGCAGCTGCGGTGAAGGGATCAGATGGTGGGGGCATTGCTCCATAGCTAAAACTCACAATTATACTCTATA
>JBBPOJ010001016.1:0-17328 GCA_038091395.1 Leccinum rimulosum
GACGAAATTTAAGCTGGATTTAACTAAATTCTTCGCCTCACTTCACTTTACACGCTTTACTGCTACTGTAGGCCCGCTTTACACTCACTTTACTCCACTTTTGCAGCACTTTACTGCACGCCTACCGTGTGTGGAGCCCTGCCGGCGCACGCAGTGCGCTCGAAAACGAAAATGCAAAGGTCTCTACGCTCCGGGTAATGCTTACGTAATTAGTGTAGTTAAATTTCTCGAACTAAGTATGTGAAATTCGAGTCACATCAGTAATTTACTCACGGCCTTATCCGGACTTGGCACACTTGGTTCGCCAAAGAAAAGTGCCGAAAGGGAACAAATGAGTAAAAGTGACTCTCAAGGCACAATTAAGACGATCAAGACGCTCAAGACGATTTTACTTTAAGTGCATTCGGGCATTTTCTCAGGTCACAATTGGAAAAGTGGAAAAAGAAAAACAGAAAGAAAAATTAGTCTAAGTACAACCCGAGTATAGTACTACTAGTATCTCCGAGGGGGTGTATCCCAAGTAGCCGACGCGGTTGTTCCAACGCAAGACAGTCATACTCTCGAAGTACCAGTCGGGACGAGAATCATTGACGACCGGTGGAACTGTACGACCTCGTGCATAGTAGTATGGTAGCGCTGCGACGCATCCTCCGAGTCAGGGGACAGGCCCGGGTGGACATGGCTGATGCGCCGACGCATGTTCTCCGATGAGCCGCGACGGGAGAGCGAAGTCCTCGACGCAACACGTCTGGCCTGGCCGTCTTGTAGGGTACGAGCGAGCGGCGAAGGCGGCGTCCACACATGCACGTCAGATGACGTGCCACCGTTCTCCAATGGCGCCACTGGTGTCTCGCGAGCCAGGCTGGAGCCCCAACTAACGAACGCAGTATTGAAGTCGACGACAGCGCCGACGCTTCCGCGCATGCCATTGCTTCCCGAACCGCCGTCCTGCTTTTCGGCGGCAGACCGTGCAGTGATGCGGTCTCTTTCGGGGGTGAAGACGCGGGTTTCCTTGTACCCGGCCTCGCGGAAGAGATCTTCGAGGCGCTCGTACGTGTTGGACGTGCCACGGCGGTGGAGTGGGACTCTACCGAGCGAGTCTGGATAGCGGTTCGTCGGACATCCCGTCTGGGATGTCGTCAGAGAGACAGGAGAAGAAGTCGTGTGGCACCGTACTGCTGCGAAATTGTTTTTGTAGGGATGACCTCGACAACTCGCCCGTGCGTCGCTGTGGCCTGTGTGAGGTCAAACACCTGACCCCGAATGGCGATGTAGACGTTATTTTGCGCGCTAGTAGTATACCCAACTCCGATGTGCTGAAGATGTGCTCTGTTGGGCAGATGACAATACCAAGGATAGCGATGACGAAGACAGCGCAGCCACGAGTCAGATGAACCAGATAATAAAGTTGAGAGCGAATTATCCATGCTTGCCGAATATCTTGGCGCTTCCGAGTCATTCGACCGAACCATTTGAGGAAAGGAGAGGGAATCCACCACGTCAGGAGCCAGCACAACAAAACCCAGCGTCGACGGACCGATGTCTCCTTGACGACCTCGGTGATCTCGTGCTCTATGATCTCACCTGCCAACTTGAAGGCCTCTTTGGCAACCAGACCAAGTTCCTTATCCGCGTGCTGGAACATGTTCCGAGAGGGGGCGTAAGACTCAGAGCCATAATTGGAGGCCGTCTCTTCTCGGCCAGATGTGAGTCGACTGCGGTTGTCGTCGGACGTTGGAAAGGAGAGGCGTTAGAAACCAGTGGGACGTGAGCTTGAGATGCAGCTTGGTTTAATTGATCCGCATAGTCGTCTGGGAGGTTTTCTAGGGAGGCGTACGGAGCATACGGGTCGCCTATTGAGCGAACGTCGAGACCTGCTTCTGCCTCTGCATCGCAGAGGCGGTTTCGCTTCTGCTCCTCTACATCAAGGGCGTGAATACGGTCCTCGAGAGAGAGGAAAGCAACTTGAGAGAGGAAGACCTAAGTTACGAGTAAGATGATTGAGAATCTCGCCAGCTCATGGCAAAAACGCTGGAGAATTACCTTGTAGTTTCCGATTACCATATCCACTTCTCGCAAGCGCAGGAGACTTTTCGTCTGCTCGACCTTTTCGTTCGCCGAGCCATTCATGGAACCGATTTGAACCAGCGCCTCCTTATACCGAGTGCAAAATTCGTCGGGGGTAAGCCCTGCCTCGAAAACGGTCGCGTTTCTCTTCGACACCTCCGTCAAACCCAAGCTCCGGATCTGACCCTTAACGCTCCATCCCTCCAATTGATTGGGCAGCTATGAGTCGTTCGGATTCACGCAGAAAACAAACCAGGTTTGCATATCTGACAGCGTCTCGAGCAGCGCATCCAGAGCGGCCCTGAACTCGCCGGCAACGCATGGTGCCGCACCCGAAGCGTTATCATCTTCCTCCCGGTCTTGATCTTCGATATTGGCATCCTCACGAACAGTTGGCATTCGCTTGATGGCGCCATTGCGACGTGTCGAGGGCGCACGCATTGGTTTGACTGGCTGTTGTGCAGAGACAATTGTATCCTCGTTCTTGGGGTGGGCTTACGTCGCAATAGCCTGCTCCGAGAAGAGGCCCTTGACAAAGGGGTTGATCGACCCGGCGCCTTCTGCGCCGTCGGTACCAGCAGCATGAGAGCCGCGGAGAAGGGAAACGAAGTCGGGATTGGGTGAGTCGAGGTTGCGGTCAAGGAATCCCTCGGAGGAATAAGTGACAGGTCCATTGAAGTGGTTGACAGTGAACGTGGGATACCCCGAACGGTCAGCGGCGCCAACCTTGAAGGAAGAATGGTTTCCCCAGCGCTTGCTGAAAGCTTCCACCATCGTGTGATCCGTCTTCTTGTGTGATCGACGAGCTTGGTTGCCCATAATGTGGATGAGCCCTCCAGGCTTGTTCTGGAGAAGGCGAACACACTCGGCGTTGTCAAAGTAGGGAACCGAGGGAATGAAGCCCATGCAGAGACATTTGGATCCTCGTTCTTGGTACGTTGGTTGATGTACTCATTGAGCCAAGCGAAGAATAATCCGGCCCGGGATCGAGTGAATCAAGGTTGTGGTTGAGCTAAGATAGTAGCGCGTCTTGTCGGCAAGACAGAGCACCAGCGTTGGGGCCTAAGATGCGATCTCGAAAGAATGATGATCTGCATACTTATTGACGTAGAAGGATTGGAATGCGTCATATGAATCATGTGGCTTTATGTCGAGTGGAATGGGGTGAGGGCCGTAGACAGGTATTAGATGTGCTGCGCGGTAAATCGAGTCGATGTGGATGATTGCATAATTGGGAATGTGATTCAAGTTGGGGAGGGTGCCCGGGCGAACGATCCACATTCCGGTGAGCTCGTCAGGCCCCTCATCATCTTTATCAAACCAGCGTATGGCTGCACAAGGATAAGTGGTTCCCTTATAGACGAAGGAGAAAAAACAAAACACTCGGGCAATCTCATACCCGTGCATCCCATCTGCATCTGGATCCGTGCCAACAAATACGCAGTCATAGCGTGCGCCCTCACCCCTCCACATTGGGCAGGATCGGATGAACTCCTTGTGCATCCCGCCAGTCCCACATAAATCACTAGGCGCGTAAAACCGGGATGATGCAGAATTGAACACAGATACTGGCCCATCATAGCAAGGAAGTTCGAAGTGGGGAACATCCAGAATATTGCGCGGGTCATTGGGGTTCAGACACTCGAATAGAAAGCGTCGGAGGAGAATTATGAAGTCGGGAACTTGAATGGCGAGCTCTATAGCTAATGCACGCACAGTCCTAGCTCGTTTAGATTCTATACGTCATCATGTAGTAAGTTAAAACGACTAGATGACAGGCATGCTAGAACGTACGTCGATTTCGTGATAGTTCAATATCTGCTGCAAGCATGACCACACTGTGGTCTGCTTCCCCATCCTCATTGTCGACTGCGACGCTCGCGGATGGGCCGTTTGACTCGGCGGAAATGCCTTCATGTTGTGCAGTGCCATCTGGGAGAGTGGGGCCAGTAACGTCTGCAGGTATAGTTGGTGGAGCCATTTGAGCTTCGGAGATCAGAAATCAGTTGTTCAGTAGCTTACATTAAGTAAACTGCGTACCTATTAATTTGAGCGCACTTGATAGACATGTTCCACTGAGCATGCCACGATTGGCAAAGTTGGTCCGCGCAGCCGAGAGCTTGTCCAGTCGCTGATTAGTAACCAGTATCTGTCCAAGAGCCTTGTGCTTGTTCGACCGGCGGTATGGTTTCTTCACTGCGGTGATATGTTTGTTCTCTGTTATGGACGAGCAGAGCCCGTTTGGTGCGCCGAAGAGCCGAATTAGTTCAGGGTAATGCTTTACAGAGTGTTGGCGGGGAAGTGAGAATGTCGACACAACACCGGTCCTCTTGAAAACTTCCCGGTAACGATGGAACCGTTCAATTGCATCATCAATGCTGCTTAGTGCAGAGTCGGTAATGATGTTCCGACGGACAAGATAGCAGAACTCTATAAATGCACGAAAAGTGCGTAAGATATCGTCTGGGACGTGGCCTTCTATTGCCGCAATATAAACCTTCATTAGGGCCTTGGAATCGTCACCGGTCCACTGTTTGAATCTTCGGCCCTGCGGGAAGCGACGGAGGCCAGTGAACGGTGCTATAGCAGCAATACTATTGTATGATACTATTTTTCAGCCCGGCGAGTGATAAATGGTAGAAAGTAAAGTAACGACACATACCGTCTATCAATCTCATCCATGATATGCTCCGCTTGACGTGTCGATCCCGAAGTTAGACGAATGTATTTCTCTACCCAGTCTACTAAATGGTCTTTAAATGTTCCTTTGATGAGCTGGTGGAGTAGATCCGGGGCAATGAGTTCGTGTATGTCAGCGCGAGGGAAGTCATTTGTGAATGGCTAGAAAGAAATGGAAATAGATTAGTAGTTTCAATGAAATAGAGGTCAGAGATACGTACGATAAGGTTGCCGACAATACCAAATTCGTGCCACATTTGATCCAACGTAGCATTCTCAAATAATGTTTCAGTCAATTGTTGACAACGGCGCATACTATCTGGATCTGAATCGAGTGTACCACGCATTGCAGTACAGCTGCAAAGAGCATCGTTGATGCCAGTCTGAGTATCTGCAGTACTCGAGTAGTAGAACAGACAAGTTACCGTGCACACCAGCGACGAACAACGCAGGCCAGAAGTACCTGCTCCTCATAATCAGCTATGTACGGGCCAAGCCCATAAATTGTCTTCCGGAAATGTCCGTCGCCATAGCGAACAATCTTGGGTGCTACCATAGCCGGCTTCAGGCTTTGAAGGATTGCAGAGAGCGAGTTATGAAAAAGCTGGCGGCGGAACATTCGAAATTCCTCATTCGAGGAATGTTCTCTGGTTGCTGAATAGATAAAGTCAGTAAGACATTCATATACATATGAGTTTGACGATGGTACAACTCACTTTTCGGAATGGCGAGAAATCCGATAACGACAACTGCATCTTGATGGCCCCGGCGGGTGGTATTATGAACGTTTCCGATCGACATATAGAGTGGGTAGTACTCATTGTTGCCGGTTGCGACAGACACAGTTGTCTTATCGCTTCCCAAGATGACCGGGACAAAAGTGGATCCGTGCGTTGTTGGATCCGTAGCTATTTTGTCCTAGATAATAGCTTGTAAGGCGTCAAGTTAGGCCTAGTATAAGATGAGCTTACCGCTTGGAGCCATGCCCAATCTCCAGACATGAAGTCTTGATATTGTCTTTCATTGTTGTCGACACGGAGTTCTCGGTAGGGCACATAGTCAAAACTTTCTTTGAAGTCGGGGTTTCCGAGTATGTCGTGAATGCAAGTGAGAGGATCACGATACCAAACGTCAAACGATTGGTCCATCCAAGGCAGACGATCCGGTGATGACTGATTGCCTGAATAGTTGATGGAAAGTTTCGACCATTTTGTACCAGCCAGCGGAGTACTGTCAATAACATCGTAGAGATGTTTTGCACTTCCGAACGGCGGCATCTTGCGTTCGGAATTATTGGGATCTGACTCGAGTAGAGTCGCCGCCCATATATCCATGAGAGCGTCAATCTGTCCCGCGCTCATCTCAGTACGTCGATATAAAAGATCAGCCGTTTCAAATTGGGTACGATTGGTGTAAGGTGTCCAGTCATCATCCGATGCAATATGAAGTGGCTCAGGTGGCGCATTGGGTGGAAGGGGGTTACCTTCCGCATTACAAGGCCGTCCTAAAGATATTGAACTTTGATGTTAATTGTCAAAAGGGAAATAATACAACCAATTACCATTCAAATGAGGGTGAAATAGTCGACGCAAGGACCCATCCCTCCTCAATTCTTCATCCTGTTGCTGACCCGGATCATTATTATTCTCATCTCCGTCTCCGAATGGTCCGAGAGAGGGTGGGCGAGTCTGTATCGGAGGGTTTGTGGGTGGAGAGGGTGGTGGTGAATTTCTGTACCGTTGAGTAGTTGCCACTGGTGGATGGGCAGCCAGACGGTGCTTGGTTCGACCACCAGGAGTCTTGAACCAACGGTTGCATCCTGGGTGTTCGCATGGAAGTTGCAAGGAGTTTTCAGCGTGAAGTCTTGAGCTTCGAGGTGACATTTCAGGGTGCTAGTCTACAAGCGGATGACCTAAAATTTCCAAGGTTTCAGCAAGTTGCGAGTATTTGTTTGCACTCCCAGGGCACTTACAAAAGGTTCAAGTTGAATTCAAATTACCACTTTTGCAGCCTTGCTTCTCCCATTACTAGCATTTGAACCTCCTCCGCTTCACCCAGCTATCCTCTATCAATCATAATGAGTACTCCGAGTCGACGTACTACCCGTGCAAAGAATGCAACCACGCACCCGGGAGCTGTTGTCCTTGCGGCGCAGGGAAAACGACGGACAAAGGTGCAGAAACAGGCCGACGACGAGCGCACAGCAGCAGAGCAAGCTGCTCTCACAAAGGCAGAAGAAGAACGCATCATAACTATCGCCAAGATGGTTATGGAGTTGCGAGCGAAGGAACAGAATGCCGCCAACTCACCTGTGAGTCACACCAATCAATTGGCTCTGCCCATCCTCGCTCTAACTTGGCTGGCATTGAAGGCAGAGGCGCTGCCGGTTCCAGGGCAAGCATCTGGTGCAACATCTTCCCCTACCGCTGCCGTGGTAGCAGGTCAGTCACGGTAGTAATGGTGTTTCTGCAAGGAAACAACTCACTGCGTTTGTAGGTGGCACGGTGCAGGCAGTAGCCCCGAGCACGAAGCCAAATAAGGCACCAAGAGCATCGCTCAAGGCGATGATTAGTGACGCCAGCAAGACGATCACCAACAGTGCGACTCGGAACAGCAGCGCAGCCTTGCCAGTGAAACCCCTGCACGGATTTGACAAGTCGGAGCCAAACTTGTCACAATACCTAAAGTAAGAAGGTTACTCACATGTTGTCACGTCGACGCAGCCCATGTTACTTCTCACCGAGTCCACGCTGTGGTTCATCAACTTATTGGTCACTGATTATGACTCGTCCAACAGGAAGAAATCTCTTTCCGGCACTGTCAAGGGTTGGGCTACGAACGTCCCGCTTCCGAGTCTGAGGGGTTCCGCAAACACAACACCCACTCCATCCGTTTCTGGTACCACTCCCAGCCTGAGTCAAGCTACAAGAGTGGCTACTAGCACTACTACTACTAGCACGCAGTTTTCTGTCAAGACGGATACTGGTATTACAACCAAGTTCGGGGGTTTCGACCTCGGTGATGACTCAGAGGAAGAGGCGGCGCCTCAGGTCAAACATGGAAAAGGAAAGTCAAATGATATCGCAGTGGTGTGTATTCGAATCGTCGATATGAGATTCAAACAAAGATACTCACTAAATTAACTGTCCTAGGTCATTCACTCTGACAGTGATGTCGAAATCGAAGATGGTAGTCCGATTAAGCCCTCAGGCCAGTGGCCCTCAGGCTCCGACAGGTCTGACACCCCAGTGACCGGCCTTGGTCCTGGAAATAACCAGGAAAGTCAAACCCCACCTTGGTGGCCCTCTGACAAGTATGACACTCCTGCCTCGGACACCGGCCTTGGTCCTGATTTCCAGGAAAGTCAAACCCCACCTTGGTGGTCTCCTCAGCGTCGTGCTCCCTCGGCTACCAAGAGAAAGTTAGCGAGCGCTCTGGACAGCCTGAGCGAGACTTCGGAAGTCGACGAACCGGACGAAAGTACTACCATGCAGGTTGATACTTCGGATGCAACACCTGAGATACGAACCACGACATCATCAGTGAGTCTGTTTTTTTCCACTATATCTCTATGTGTTCTCACTGAGTTTACATCACACTGGCAGACGTCAGTTAGTGTCACGGCCGTGGAAGACGCTCAACCAGTAACCAAGAAGGCCAAGACACTGAAGACAGAGGACCCTAGTACTATGCTGCTGCCACCCGGGCCACCATATACTCAGGCCAACCCAACGACTCGAACTCCCTCGGTGGATTCAATCGAAAACAAGAAGTCTCGCAGCGAATACAAGAATTGTGATCTCCCTATTCCTGTCGATCACAGATGGACGACCGCGTTCATGGACACGGCGATTCTTTGGGCAGGGGGTCAACCGAATATCTGGTCGATTCCCGACGAAACCCTAGCAACAGCGCTGCAAGAAATATTCAATGCCGTCTACCCGGATGTTCAGTACGAGGTAACGGTTCATAGCGCGGTATTCGGTGTTGTACGTCACGGTTATTGTCCTCATCATTCTTCTTGCCCTCTGAGTCTCGTTACCTTTCACTAAAACACGAATAGGCATGGCAGCGCCTGCTTGAGTGGCGCAGCGGATTCGGATCCACTGCGCTCGTTATGGCGATCCACTTCTTCTGGGAGATCGTCAAGGGTAATGCCAGTGCAGACTCGGAGTCCGAGTCCGAGGACTCCAATGCAACAGTCCGGGAAGTTGCTGGGCAGTTAATCGCGCCCCCTCATTTCCCATTCACGCACGAAGACTGTGATGATCTGGATCCCACTCGCAACTTTCGTTCGGACTTCATTTTAAAGCTCATTGCAACGGCGCATTTGAGTAAGACGATCAGTGCCATCGACATCAAATCTTTAGGAACGGCGAGGTTGCAACAAGGCCACGGAATGGAATGTGTCATTGCCCTCGCAGCGGCGGCGGTAATAATTTCTTGTATTGCTTGATATGATGTAGTTCTGACTCTATTCCTGTCAAAGCTCGAGCGTTCGTTCACCCTCGTTCGTGACGGTGTCATCAATGTGCACGATGCTGTGAAGGAAATGGCGGAAAAAAAGGGTAAGATCACACTGCCAAGGAGTCTCAACAAGGCGACGGGCAATATGAGCAAGGGAACGGCAATGTTCTCGATGGGCAACTGGGGCAGCGAAACGCAATCGTATGCCGTCGCAGTCACGAAGAAGGGCTCCGACAACACTGCCGACATCATTACCTCTGCCTATGCACTGCTCGACCGTGGCCCGGGCTCCACCAATCCTACCCCCGGCTCTCAGGCTGATGCTAGTAGCGTCGATCCGCGCACTTTACTTTGGTACGTTTCACCAGAAACCATACTACTGGAACTAATTATTCTCTAGATCTCGTCTAATTGTCCATACGCCGGCTAAGCCAAGTCCAACTTGGAGTCACTGCTGCGGCTGTCGGTGCTCCGACTCGGAGTCTTTCCCGCCGCTAGTAGATTTCGTTCCCGCCGCCGCTTGTAGTAGATTTGGACTCTCCTGCGATGCTGCTGTATCTGCTTTTTCCCGCTTGTTTCCCGTTGTTCGACCGCATTAGTAATTACCCCTTTTGTACCTATCCTATTTCTCTAATGGACAATACGGCTCATCTTGAGTCACTTTTTCTGCTTTTTTACATTGAGCCCCCCGCGAAAAGCATGATTTTAATCGACGTCATGATGCAACTTAAACCACTTTTTCTAATTGAAACGGCTCATCTCAAGTGCGAAAAGTGCAATACAATTGTCGTACAAGTTGAGTCCAAGAGAATGAGTGGCCTTAAATGACTTGTGCGGCCTTGTGCTTCAATGTGACAAAGCGCGGGAAAATTGCCGGAAAAGTGCGAACAAGTCCGGATAAGGCCGTGAGTAAATTACTGATGCAAGTAGCGAGTGGGTTCACTTTGCCTGTCACGGCATCCCGAACAGGGAACAACCGTTTGACTCTGCATTTGGGCTTCACGACGGCCGGTTTACCGTGGAACGGATCGTGGGATTGGAGTTGGAGAATCCAGAGTTTGCCTACCTCTCTGCTTGTCATAGTACGACGGTCGGAGACGAGGAGAGTCCAGATGAGGTGGTCCACTTGGCGTCGGCAATGCAGTTTGCAGGGTTCCAGTCTGTGATTGGGACGATGTGGGCGGTGGACGACGGAGAGACGAATGAAATTGTGTCCAAGTTTTACGAGAATATGTTGGATGGATCTGGTCGGCTGGATCACACCCGAGCGGCGTTGGCGCTCCACAAGACGATGAACTCATTGGCTGGTACTCATCTATCATCGTGATCTTCTGATGGTTTGTCGGTGGTGCCAACGGGGGAGGAAAGTTCATGTGATTGGAACTCGGTTTCGACGCGAAGACATTGGGTGCCGGAGGTGAGGATTGGGAAAGGCGACGTATGCGGTGGTGGTGGCCGCGGCCCTCCCTGGTAAGGCCAGTGTGTCTAACGAGACCAACCTATGTGCCTGATGGAGGGGCCGTCGAAGGCGTTCAGGCTACGCGCCGATTCGATGGAGGAACTGAAGAAATGGGATAGTACGCGCGGAAGGCAGGTCAAGAGGGCACAGCTGACGCCACTAGACAAGAGCGTGCTGTGGCCCGGGTGTCGGAAGTTCAGGCCAGGCGTTGCGACGGACGATGTCAATGTAAACCACCCTATGAAGACCCGTTGATAGTGTAGCCGAACGAACCACGTAAGGCTCGCACCTTAGTCGTAGCTTACTATTAATACGGAGAATTGAGTTTGTAGGCGTAGGCGTAGATTTGAAGCGACGACTGACAATCGCCGTCGCCCGATGTCAAGCAAATGGCAGCAACAGGAAGTCTTACACGATCTCAATTTCGCAAGTCCCTAGAAAGCCTGATGGAGATACAACCCCGCATCTCACCCGATGTTGCACATTGAAATACGCAGGCTTCAGCTGAAGACACGTCATGCCAGTACTGCCATTGAGCGAAACGAGCCGCGCCGATTACAAGATAAGCATAGGTGGATATTATGGAGCCCATCAATGCGTATTTCTCGGGGAGATGGATCTGCCAGTGGCATGGGGAAAGGACGAGGCTGGTGACGTAGCTTCTCATGCGAGTGTGCAGCAAGGTTCTTGTCCGGAATAACGGTATGCTGCTGGATGATGGTTGTTCGTGAGAGAAAGCGAGCAACGATGGGACCGATGCAGATTGGGATATTTCAGTCGGAGACGTATCTATAATTCGGGAAAATTAACGGTATTGTTCATCCTGCAGGAGGTTTGTACATGACCCCCTGTTCGATTGAAATTCTTCCGTAATTTTTACACTGTTCCCTTTGCGGATACGGGCTTCTGTTCGCTGGATCGATATGCTGCCAGTATTTTCGGGACTCGAAGAGACGGTGTATAACATACGCAACTTGCTGACTTATCCCGGGCCCGAGGTTGCTGTCCTGATTTCTCAAATCACCTTAACAACGTACTTTGATTATCATGAAGGGTGGTACTACGACGCGTGCGTTCCGAGCACTGGACTATATGAATTAGGAAAAGTATTGCCAGTGGCCAGCGATGAAGTTCGTCCAAAGTTGTACTACGTACTGGTGACTTAGGGTCAGTGCAGAGTCTGCACTGATTCGGATGAAGTCACGCTGTTCTCCTTTGCATCTGTATATCTTCGACATCATGCCCCAATGGGCCATCTGTTTCCCCATCGTCCGCAAATACGATTGACGAACGGCTCATCCCCTGGCTAGACAAAGGTGTTAAGCCAAACCCCGTGTCAATCCCATACCCTCTTCCGCCGTAAACTGTACTGCGCGTATACATCTCCCGCATGTTCAAGATGAGTCGCGGGGTAAGCGTGCATATAGGAATATCTTCCGCAAGGTACAGAGGTACCCATTGCTTCGGACCCATTGCTGAAAGACTTCCAAAGTTAGTTAAAGTGATGAGGAGATTCCACATCAGGATGCTGCGATCGAACGTGCACGTTAGCCCCATATCCATTTTACAGCGCTAAAAGTAGACAAAGAGGACAAGAGGACATACGCAAAAAAGTAAGCCATGCCTTGCATGACCAGCAGGTTGATGAACGGGCCAAGTCGCCACTGTTTCGTGACTCTGTACATCTCAACTGAGCTGATCGTAAACTGGATGATCACTAGCGTGCACATTACTCCTGCGTGCACGAGTTGAGAGAGGTTAACAGCTTTATTCCAGCCGGTAGATAGGTCACCCAACGAGCAGAACGAGAGATCCAAGGTCTGGTGGACGATCACTGTGTGAAGTCACATCAGTGCGGCACATCATTCATTGACACCAGCTTCTACATACCTGCGAAAGACTTTGAATTGGAAACAAGAATGCTTCCAATTGCCGACGGAACGATTTCCCCGACGAAGGAAGCGAGGAGTATACCGAGGATCAGCTTTGATCGATTGTACATCGCCCATAGGCGTAGGATCATCACAACTGCAATCAGTGTGATAAATCCCTACATTGTTGTTCAGGTGAACGACATTATGAATACTCACGATCGGCGGCGCAAATATACAGAACAATTGCCCATTGACCGACGATCGCGAGCACCCGACCTTGAAATTATCTCTCAACCCAGCATACATGCGGAACGACAGGAGGGAATACTTACAACTGTTCATTGGCACAATGGGTGAAGGAAGTTCCAGAGACAAAGCACAAGTAATGATAACAGAGACTCACAGCTGCAGGTCATCCGAGTCACCACAAGTCAGTGGTCGGTGAAGGAGGAAAGGAGGAAATTTTCACTCTTTCAGGACCGGGTAGAAAGGAAGACCCGCCTTTCAAATCCACGAGTCAGTTTATGCCGACGCAACCTTTGAGAGTCCTGAACATACAGAAACAATTTATCCTAATAAATCGAAAATTAGTATTGGATTGATGCCAGTGACATGAAACGACTATGAACGCACATAAAACCACAGAGTCCGATGTATCGAATCTGTTAGTATGTACAGTTTAACAATGATTCAGCATTACAGTACACTTGTGTCATCATGGCGATAGCCACTGAGGGCTTCACACGTACGATGACGAAGAGTGTAGACACCAGAGTCCAAGGTTTGTTCTGTAATTAGTCTCGCGTTAGAAGCACCACCGTGTTGAACAATATTGTTCTCGAACCCAGATGTATTCTATCTGCCCAGGTTATTGGTCAGAGTGAGTCTTTGTGAATAATTTATTGAGGCACAGTACCTCACTCAGAAACGTGAGGACTGGAAATATTGAAGTCAGAACAAATGTCGAACATGCAGCAGAAGAGAATTACTGTGATCGTATACAATTACAGTGACGATCGCAACTGCGACTCCTCAGAGATGTGGTGCATGCGTTCAAATAAGAATGGCGCACGGCAAGTATAATTGTGCAGCTGAAGGTTCTCCAAGTTTGTTTGCAGAGCAGAATCCATGGCATGTACTGGGAGAGAATTGAAGGGGAACTTTGAAGGGTTTCAGCTACTGCTAGGAGGTTCCTCAGGCTGCTCTATTATAAAAATTGGACTGATGAGCACTCTCGAGAGTCCATATCACCGCCTACCTGCACTTGGCTTGATTGCGGCTGGAGAAGTGGTAGATCCGAGAGCGCGCTGCAACGCATAGCCATCTCTGTACGACATGTTACATGAGTCTAATTGATTACAGCACTGTAGGTCTTATCGCCCATTCTCCGAGCTTTAGATCCCACCCTAATCTTCCTTGTTAGTAAGATATCTTGAATCACCCGTTCCACCCTTGAATCAGGATTGACCTCCAAGTTAGTCCATACTAATGGCCATTCATGACAACCAGCTATCGCTGTCACATTGCGCGACACATTCAACAGGTGTGACATCTTATCGATGCATCAAAGCGGAGCGCTGAGTGATAGATAATCATTGATGGGCTTGTCTTACCGTAAGATGGATCGCAGAGCCGAGACGTAACTTAGCTGGCAAATATAGTCTCAGCGAACTGGACGACATGTCATTGTTTGGGGCTTAGCCTGATCCTTACCATGGAAGCTAGTGATTTCCTAAGTCGTTCCGTTTCTGTCTCGTAGCTTGCTTGGGAGCAGGACATCGGGGTTATTTGACTGTTGTTCTCTTTGAGTCAGAGGCTTGGTCCTCGCCCAACGTCACATCAAAAGTCTACTCGCGAAATATGTCTGTCCTGCCATCGTGGGAGTTGCATGCGAGACGCTCGTGCAATCCCACACGGGGCGTCTCGGTGACGTGGTAGAATATTCACCGTAAGGTTCTCTTCTGTTTAATTTCCGTCTGCACCGAGACTGTGAGAGAGGTGCGCCAGTTCCAGAAGAAGTCGACCAACAGAAGCATGTTCGTTCATAAAGTTGTACTTGAAGGCGTTGCTCGTGACGAGGGCCTCAGAAGGCTTTCGCCTGCGTGATGGTTCAAGTTAGAGGCGCTGGCATCGGTTCAAAGGCTGCTGCGTGGTGGTGGAAACTCGTGGGCTTCGACAGTGGTTAGTCGCAAAAACCCGAATTACGTTTCATAGACGGTGACAACGCCGCATTGAATGTCATGCAAGCATATGCTAGTGGACAAAGAGGTCCCGTTAACGCAGAGTATGACAAATCCATACTACATATTCACCATGTGAAATTTAAGTGTCTTCCGGACACAGAGACAGCGGTGGGCTGAGTGGCAGTGGATGGCGGGAACTCAAAACGGCATTCTCAGAGGAGGCGGGGGAAGAGGAAGAGAGAGGGAGGAGGGGGAGGGGGGGGAGAGCACTGTAAGGCTATGCGCCGAGAAGCGCGGCCTGGGGAAGGAGAGGGCGAAGCATCGGATCTGCGACTAAAGGGGGGCGCATGACTGGGCGTTCGATGGGCGACGGCCTCGACCTGAAGTTACCAGGAACGAGGGAATGAGGGTGCATGCAGATAGGCTGACCGGGATCATAAGTTACTACACTGTCGGCGCCGGGCGGGTGGCAGGTGCGGGGTTGCCAAATATTAGTAGGTTCAAGTTCCGGGCCGGCGAATCCAATTTCAAATTGGGGCAACGCCTTTCGTACAGCCACCACAACTCCCACATCGTATGCCTGCCGTCACGGAGAAACTTCAGGAACCAAGAATCGCTAGCCGATAAAGGCTCCGAGTGGTAACAGGGGACTTGTCGGACATAACACTCCCCCGGGAATAAGAGTGTACTATGTAATACGGGACCGGGAGAGTTGGTTGAACGAACGTATACCCTCACACGAGATGCATTTAGAATAACAAGGTCACACATGGCAGGCTAACGGTTACCATCGCCAACGAGGGGCATGTGACCCGAGTTGTCTTTCATATCTTTGATTGTGCGAGGTTATAAGTTATGTGCTTTGCCATAATTGACCCAATACTGATCACTAAGTTCTAACACCCTGCTCATCCATTCTATTGTCTATTGGAAGTAACTTCAATCCCCACTAGCTTCGCTTGTCACGATCAGGATGCGACTCCGATGCTATGGCGTACATCTTTCAGTTTCCGCCCTGGGCGAGAGCGGTCCCAGTCTTACTCACACTTGAACGTATATTTCCAAAATTCCCAATACCCCTGTCGATCGATAAGTTCAGGTTGCCCATTAGTCACGACTAGGCGGCTCCGCTCACCTCCATCCACGATTAATTAATGGGCTCCTGGAAGTAATAGAACGTATAAAAGTCCGTCGGAATGCTGTTGTTGTAGAGATTGTAGCACGTGTCCCGCTCCGTGATCTCGATGGGGTTGACGACCAGACAGTCATTCAAACACGTGTACAATTGGAGATTGTAGCCGCCTGGATCATACCAGTAGATCGATTGGAAACCCATGCCGTTTGGCGCGCCGTGTGTATCGTCTTTTGGGTAGGTCGAGGTAGCAGCGACCTCGCATGTTCCCGTGCAGTCTGGGGCGCTGCAGAAGACGAACGCGTCGGTGGCGGGATAGGTCACGGCCGGAGTGCCAGTGGTGGGCGAGCCAGTCTCCGGAGGCGTTGCCTCGGGGGACTGGGCGAGAGTGCCGCTCGCAGCAAAGATTGCAGCAAAGATGGGTGCGATGGTGAATGCACGCATGAGACGAGTGATGAAGATGGACTTGGAGATTCAGAGTCTGCACAATGAGCTGCCATTATATACGATATGTCTTGAGTCATGCGAAGAACACCCACCACCCGTGTACAGCTAAATGGCGGCCGGGATGAACAATGAGCGAGTTGTACCCGGATCTTCAACAGTGTGCTCCGTTGCAATTTCTACGGCGCTGGGACTGTGAGACTGATGCACACATCGACACTGTTGAGATCAATTAACGAGTTACAAATAACCCCACATACGTGAGGACGGAAAACGGAAGAAATAGCAACAATCTCCCAATTGAGGCCCTAGGAAGATGTAGAACGTATCCCTGACAGGCGTCCAGCGCATGTATATGCTCAGCAATGAGAGGATATCATAGGGTACATACAAATTCCTACAATTGAATGCTACATGAAATGACTCCGGGATATCTATGTGTATCCAAATTGGTAATCAGTGTCAATACAACTCGTGAAAACGCGGACGGTACCGATCTTCCATCTCCTATTAACGTGACCATTTGTGAAGGAGCTATCAAGGGAACCTTGAAGGAAATCCTACCGTGAGACCCCTTCGATCTCGAAACACCCATCCGAGTTCATAATCCAGCATTACCGAACACACTCCTCCATATTAGCCTCGCGGCTTCCTTCCTCTCCCTCACTGCACCGCCGTCTCCGAGCATGGACTTGTTCTCGATAGCACGGCGGGAAATATATGGCATCACCTGCACAAAAATAAGTTTCGATGTAGTAGAGTGGGAAAAAAACGGTACGCACTTCCACTAGTGCACCGTAGGGGATGTACTTGATGACGGACGGGATCGGACTCTTCACACGTCCAGCGATGTAGTTGGTGAGCGAATCCGACATGCCTGTGACGGAACCATGTGAGATGGGCAAATTGGAGAAAGGCTATAGGTACCGTATAATTGGCCAAACGTAACCCTTTCAGCAACCTCAGGGAGGACTGTCATAGTTCCTCTGAGATCTCCATCGGCACCCGCAGCGTGTTCCCGAG
>JBBPOJ010001017.1:0-17317 GCA_038091395.1 Leccinum rimulosum
AAATTTTCGCAGCTTTGAATTCAACCCCTGTCTTGAAAAGGGCATCCCCCTAGGTGCCTAGCTGAGGCAGCAATTGCCATTGGTTGATATTGACCAATCAAAATGCTCATATCGCCGATGTTTGGCGACCATTTTGATCATATCTCAACCAAATTAGATCAGATAGATTAGATTGTTGCACCATTAGAATCACAAAAACAGGGGCTACAACTTTTCTGGTGACACCAAATTAGACAAATGAATTTCCTTTTTTGGAATATATTTTCGCAGCTTTGAATGCAGCCCCTGTCTTGATAGGAGCATTTGCCATGTGTACCTACATTACATCAGCTGTCAGAATCTGCAAATATGATTATATAATCACCCCTAAGAGTAGTGACATCATTCAGGGGTTTATGCCTGAAATTTTAAACTTGACATCTTTTATGTAATAAATTATGTCAATGATGTAGGAGATGTGATGATGGCATCAGCTGTCAGAATCTGTGAAGATGATTACATAAGCACCCCTTACAGTGGTGACATCATTCAGGGCTTTATCTAAAGCAGTCATAACCCCCTGAATGTACTATTTGCTTGATTCCCCTGCTTTCCCCTCTAATAATTCATTTGTCTAATTTGGTGTCACCAGAAAAGTTGTAGCCCCTGTTTCTGTGATTCTAATGGTGCAACAATCTAATCTATCTGATCTAATCTGGTTGAGATATGATCAAAATGGTTGCCAAACATCGGCGATATGAGCATTTTGATTGGTCAATATCAACCAATGGCAATTGCTGCCTCAGCTAGGCACCTAGGGGGATGCCCTTTTCAAGACAGGGGTTGAATTCAAAGCTGCGAAAATTTCTTCTCAAAAAGGAAACTTCATTATTCCTTTTTGATATTATCTACATCTGATCTATCTTGATCAAATTGATTAGATTAAATTTTAGATAATGAGATTAGATTAACCACACTATGATATCTTGGAAAATCTGTCACACTCAAAGTGCTGAGGGAGTCCCAGAGAGAAGGAGAGGGAGTCCCACTTGAGTGCTAAGTTACACTTGAGTACTGTACTGAGGGAGTCCCACTTCCACACTGGGGGAGTCCCAGTGACAGTAAAGGGAGTCCCACTCAAGTAATGAAGGAGTCCCACATGGATGTTAAAGGAGTCCCACTAGTGTCAAGGGAGTCCCACTTGAATGCTAAGGGAGTCCCATTGAAAGTAGAGGGAGTCCCACTAGAGTACAAAGGGAGTCCCATTGTGAGTAGTGGGAGTTCCACTTGAGTACTGAGGGAGTCCCATTATGAATAGTAGGAGTCCCACTTGAGTACTGAGGGAGTCCCATTAGGAGTAGTGGAAGTCCCACTTGAGTGGTGAGAGAGTCCCACTTAAGTACTGAGGGAGTCCCACTTGAGTACTGAGGGAGTCCCATTGAGAGTAGTGGGAGTTCCTCTTGAGTGGTGAGGGAGTTCCACTTAAGTACTGAGGGAGTCCCATTTGAGTGCTAAGGGAGTTCCATTAGAGTGATACAGACTCCAATGTCAAGGAATTCCTACATAGCTAAGTGGACACATTCTCCTTCAGATAATAAGGTCCATTGAGAGTAGAGGAGGTTCTAGTAATATTGATTGATTACAACATTTCTACTTGCTTGATAATCTACATGAATCATTATATCATTTTATATGGTCCATTGTGTATTGGTTAATGTAGAAAATTTATACATTTGTTAATCGCAGTCCACATTTCCATTTGTCCAAAAGTTCCAGTACAATTTCATGGGCATATCCAAATGTTCCTTCCAAAAGAGGTTTTCAGAAAATATTAATTTTGTGGGACTCCCACTTTTGAGGGACTCCCACATATTTGGTAAGGCTGACATAATGGATCCAATCATTCCAAAAATGGTTTTTAGACCTTTTTAATTTTGTGGGACTCCCACTTTCTGGTGAGGGACTCCCACATATTTGGTCTTGCTGACCAAACATTCCAAAAATGGTTTTCAGACATTATCAATTTTGTGGGAATCCCATGATTGTTATGGGAGTCCCTGAGGGACTCCCACTTGTTTGGTGGCTGCTGACATAATGCATCCAAACATCCTAAAATTGGTTTTGGCAAAAAACGTACAGATTCCCTGGGGCTCCCCATATAAAAAGTGGCTCTTCACTATTTTGCGCAGAAAAATTGTGGCTAAGAGCCACCTGGCCCAGGTCGCCTGAAGTGCCGAAATCATCGGGATCGGGTACAAAAGGAGACCAAGCTCTATCTCTGGATTCTACATGGTGATCTATGCCATGTTTCCAGGTACCATCTCTATATCTCTGGTCATCTCCGTGGTAACTTTCTTTCTCGCGGGTCTCTTCCCTCTTCTCCTGACAATGCCATCTAGTAGCATGCTGTCGTCTCGCATCAGATTGTGGTCTGCCAGTGCGTGGCAAGGAGGAAGAGGAAGGCTGACTGGATCCACCCATTCCATCATCGTGGAATTTGTAACCAGCATCATTTGCGGAGACTGGCACCTGAATCGCTTCAGATGGAGACCAGCCATACTCGACAACGAGGCTGTTGTAGGTGGAAGACGCATCTCTGACGTCTTCGTCGGGAATCTCCTGAATCTCTGCTATCTCCGACATCTGAATGTCGGGAACTTGAACCATAGATTGGTTCGCAAAGCCTTCTTCTTTGAAACTGCCGGCAACAGTGGCGTGACCTTTTCCTTTCCAATCCTTTCGCTTCGAGTAGTTGTCAGTGTTGTGCTGACCTCTCAAGTTTCCGCGACCACGTCCGCGATTTTGTCCTCTAGCTCCACCACGTGATCCACCAGCTTCTGGAGCCGGAGGGACGTACTGAGAATTGTTCTGGTTCCGGTTATTGCCAGAGTTCCAGGGACGGTTCTGCAGAGGTCTGCGTCAAATGACAGCGGTTCTATTCGCGGAGGAAGAAGGACCCGGTTCGGATGAGATCCGTTGGGCCAAAGAGCGTCCCTGGACCCTGATTACAGGAGATGAGACCAGATCACTGCATGTTAATCTCCGAGGTAATCCTCGGGAGGAGATTGTCTATAGTAAACTCCTGGGGATCGGTGATAGCGTGAGCCGTGGTATGGACCATAGTATCGAAGGAAGGAGGGAGGCGAGATAGGAGGAGGAGTCCTGGGAAAGGATCTTGAAATGCAAGACCGGCATTTTGGAGTTGTTTGAGAAGCGACAAGAACTTCCCGATTGATGTCGACATGTTACTTCCGTCAAAGCAGAAATTAACAAGATCTCTGTATAGAAAGAAAATGGCAGCAATGCCAGTTTTTCCATAGATGGACTCCAAATGGAGCCAATTGCGTCTAGCAAGTGAGGGATGTGTGTCGGCAAGGATCGGGGGACTGCATTAGCGTCCGCAGCTCTGGGAACATAATCCCAGGAAAGGTTCTGTTGCAGATCTAAAGCAACAAGTGTGAAGGAATCTGTTGACCTTTCAGTCGAATCGGATCCAAGCTTCTTGTGCGTCGGCATTCGCCATGGTGCGATACTCATGGGTGCCTGAAATAAACTTCCAGCCGTCTAACATCTCCAGGGAACCTCTAAGGGCCATAGCCCATTGTGTATAGTTGGATGCTCCGACAAGAGTCGGGAGATAGGAGAGAGTAGAGTTGTTGGGCTTGAACTCGGCGGGAGTGACTTGAGCCATTGATGATTATCTAGAGATAAAACTGCGAGAGAAGGTTCTGTTCAAAAGAATCAAAAGAATCAGCTAACAATAACTCAGAAATGAAAGACCAATCTGGTAACTCCTCGGACTCTATATCACTGTCCTCGTCTAGATCTAAGTCTAGATCCAATAACTCCGAAGAGCGTTCGGAGTCCTGTTCTTCTTCATCTTGTTCTAAAAGAACGGGATGTTCCATATCCAAATCCAGATGCTCCATATGGGTAGATTCCACGTCATGATCCGAAGGTGTTGGCGAGGGTGTAAGTGGAGTAAGAGGGGATTCATTTGGCATGGTTGGCATGGAAGGCGGTGATAAGCCTTGATGTTTTCTCCATAGTTTCTTTGTTCAATAGGATCTCCAGCAAGTGCGGAATCCAGAATGCTTCTCTTCCCATCTAGCACTGCGTTTGGCCTTTTCTAGCAACCATACATGATTGGTAGGTAAGTATTGTGAAGGGTTCACAGGAACATGCATAACCCGTCGACGGGTTACGACGTCTCTGAGATCGTTAATCTCTAAATAGAGAAAATTGAAGTCAGGAAAATAATGTGGATTGCGAACCTCAGGCCATTTTGATTCTAGTGCGTTACTGGGACAGGGAAGGTGAGAAAAAGAACAGGAAACGAGATATGGGAGAATGCCAGTATCGTAAGAGTAATATACAAATACATGCCGAAATGAAATGAATTGCCATCTATCATCCAGGGTAGGTAGATCTAGGGCGTGCTGTCGCTCTCTTGCGTACAGGCCTAGATGAGATGGCAATGGCCATATCGGAAGACATTTTGATCTTGCGATTGACCACCTGAACCCTTCTAAGAACACCTTGCTGCTCGGGTATTCCTTCTGTTCGAGGAATATCTCGTTCTCTTCTTCGTTCAGCCTGGTGTCGGTAGTGGTTGCCGACATGTTGGTCAATATGAGTAATGATTTGACCTATTGAAAGAGGAATGAGGGGGTTAGCCTTACAGTATAATTCTAAGTCCCGAAGGACCTCGTAGGCGGGATCACGAGTGTTTTGGTCGTGGATAGTAAGAGCATGAACGAGCCGAATCTGAGAATTCTTCTCATAGTGGATCCTTCGCATCTCCTTGTCGAAGGACTCGTTCCATTCCTGAATGGTAGGAACCTCATAGGCTCCAGCGGGCATCTGCGTAGTGACTTGAAAGTCGTGGTGCATGCTTTGCAGCAGCATGGTAACCGCATGAGAAGGGGAGAAATCCCACTTCATCAAGATCTCATGACCTTGGAAATGAATCAGGCAGCGCTGGATGTGAGGGTTGTTGTAGGATTGAGTGGGCACAGCCCAGCCGATAGATTGAACCAGAGAGAATAGAGTTTCGTCCCAATAAGCGAATGTGTGGGAATGAGCATGTGAGGCAGCAACGTCGACGGGGATCTCTGGCCAGTGGAATCTGACCGGGTAAGCAAGTCTAATAGAATCTTCGTAGACCTCGATGTCAGACCGGAGAGGGAGAGTGGGACGGTGCCAGACCGTTGAGCCTATTGGCTCGATCCCTCCGGGCATTAGAAGATGCTCGGGCGAATAGATCTCTGGTTTTGGAATCTGTAAGAAGATGTCCACCGAACCAAAATCCAGATCGAAGTCCTCCATTATTATTAGGTCTGTCATGAGTCCGTCCGCGAGAAATGGAACGGAGTCGAACGGGCAGACCGGGACTTCGGATGGGATCTCTGACTCCAAAATGGGCATTTTGTTGGAGGTAGGTAGATGCGGGGGTATCGGCGAAGTAGTTGGGGGGCGGTGTGCTAGGAACGGAAATGGAATGTGACGGAGGAGATGGTGGAAGGATTGGAACCGGTATAGGAAGTACCGGGGAAATGGATGGATGGAAGGGAAGAACGTCCCAGGGAATATCTAGAAGATTTAGCTCGGAGCTAGAGCTCGACGATGCTAACCAGGAAGGAATCCGGTGTGTCCTTCATGGAGTAGGGACAACAGGAGTAGTCTGTTGCACAAGTTAACACATCAATGGGATGTGCGACGGTTGGTACTAGGCGGCTCAGGGATGTGAGGAAGAGTGTGGGGTCTCCTGACTACAACTAGGCAGGGAAATAGTAGCCGCAAGGGCAGATATCTTCTGAGCTACCTGGATGAAGGCAAGAGGGACACGGGATAGTGGTAAGGCTGTTGATGTAGCCGATGATGATTCCTGGATTCCGAGGGATTTGTGGAGGACCGAGGGTGAAGCGAGTCGAGGGATAGGTGGTGGAGGATGGAGTAGATGACGAACCAAATTGGGTCTCTGTCTGCGGAAAGTGAGCCTGTGAAGGCTGTGCTCGCAGAGCAGGAAAAACAGTAGTTAGTAAACCCAATTGGTGAGCGGCACGACCAATAATAGCCCAAAGCTCCTTGCACGTGACAGTGGCAGGCATCAGAGATGTGCACAGAAAAGACGAGCTGCCTATGTCAGGGCGGGGCTCATAACCTAAAGAAGTGGTACAAGGTACTCTACTTCTCTGGGGCGCAGCGAGGGCAACTGAATGAACTGGAGTGGAGAATACTCACTCGGGGTGAAGAGCGCTGGGCTAAGCAAGTGCGGTAGGAACTAAACACACAGGTGTAGTGCGGAAGTGCCTATCAATTAAGCTATAGGCTGAGCCTCTATATACTGTACAGTTGTTTGTACATATTTAGGTAATGGAATGTTCTATGGAAGGTCATGTGACTCTGTAGAACATTCTAGTGAATGAGATAAAGATAAGTAGCCAATAGCGTAAGTATCTCTTATCGTATGAGTAAGCCCATGAGTAATAGGGCAAAGGGTTGTAGAGACAACCAATAGGATGATGCATGTGTCATGTCATCATAGAAGATTACTAATAGAAGATGAGTAAGATGAATAAGCGTAAATGACTAAGATGCATAAGACGTCGATGTATTATGCACTTGTCTAGAATCGTAGTAGTGGATGAATAGAACACTACCGATTCAATACTCCTCCACGTGATTACAACTGTAATCAACTTCTAGATGGGTCTTGGATATGATTGAACTTGAAGACCTAGGCATAAACAGCCGGTGCGGAACTTGTCGAAGGACACGTTCTTGGTAAACATATCTGCGAATTGAAGATCTGTCGGAACATAGAAGAGTTCGACTTCTTGTCGTTAGCTTCTGTCAAAGAAAGCGCAACGATCTTCTGTCTCTGTGAACTCCAGGAAACGATTGTGTCTGCAAGGTGGATACAGTAGCCAGAAGTGGATTGGCGTGTTTCAAGATCTCCTCCCCAGTCCGTCACGGTGTCACAGTAGGCCATAAAGCCAGAGTTCTTCGCCTTTCCATTATAGAGAATGGAAACATCTTTCGTGTACGCCAGGTATCGGATGATATAGAGAGATTGTGCAACTTGAAGATGATCCTCAGTGGAATTAGCGGAGAATTGCGACATCTTGATAACGGCATAAGCCAGATCAGGACGGGTTCCTAACATGATGTAAAGGAGAGAGCCGATAACTGATTGGTACTGAGACCTCAGTTTGGCGTTGGCTTCTTGCTCAGAGGGTGCAGGGTTGTACCCAGAAGGAAGGGGTGTGCGAGCATGTTTCGCATTCTCTAGCTGGAATCGTTTAACGACTTTCTCAGCATAGGCAATTTGGTCAAGTCTCAGGGTTTGTTTAGAACGATCCCTGGTAATACGCATGCCAAGATATTCTGTGGCAGCTCCAAGATCTCTACATTCCCATTGTTTCATGAAGCGAGTTTTCTCAGCGAGGACGAGCTTTCTATCACTACCTACTAAAAATAGAGCATCGTCAACATAAACAACGAAAATGATTTTAACTTTTCCGATGTATTTGATGTATACTCCAGGATCGGAGATAGAATGCTTGAAACCCATTTCTAAAAGAGACTTGTGGAGCGCTTTGTTCCATTGTAGAGCGGCTTGTTTGAGGCTGTAAATGGCGCGCTTTAGCCGACAAACCTTATTCTCTTGTCCTTTTACGATGAAACCTTCTGGCTGAACCATGTAGAGTTCTTCGCCATCGTCAAGTTCTCCAAAGAGGAAAGCCGTCTTGACGTCGATAGATTCGATCTCCCAATCCTCTAGAGCTGCAAGAGTAAGGAGGAGGCGCACTGTTTCAAAACGTGCAACGGGAGAAAAAGTTTCTTCGTAATCCATTCCAAAGACTTGTGTAAAGCCCTTCAATAGCAACGAAGCGAGCCTTCTTACGGCCATCGCTTTTAGCAGCAAATATCCAACGTCCGTTGATGGGTTTGCGACCTGGAGGTAGATCTACGAGATCCCAAACCTTTTGATCTCTTAGAGATTTCATTTCTTCTTCCATCGCCTTTCGCCATATAGGCTGGTCAGCTGGGGGCAGTTTTGCCACATCTCGGTAGTGAACCGGAACATCGCCGACGGCTACGGCAGCAGCTGCCATATATGTACGCATCCACATACTGGAGTCATATTATCGCCTTCCGAAAGGCCACCCAGTCGCAGGCCCTTCGTGCATAATATCAATATTATGTGGAAGGGCCTGAGTAGAACAAATATCAGGTAGAAAGCAGTGGGCCCTCCAAATATATGATGCAATGGTAATTCAATATTGTAGGGGCCTGAGTGGGTGATGAAGAGGGGCCATGTACATTATTAGGGATGAATGAGGGGGCCCATAGGAATTATCATGAATGATTGGAGGGGGCCCATGAGCATTTTAGGGATGGATGGAGGGGCCCCTGGTGCATTGGGCATTATCAGGAAGGGGTGAGGGGCCCCCAAGGAGAATTATCAGGTATGAATGGAGGGGCCCCCATGGTCAAAATGATTATCAGGAATTGATGGAGGGACTCCTAGGAGAATTATCAGGAATGAAATGAGGGGCCCCTCGGCAAAATGATTATTGGGATTAGATGAAGGGGCCCCCAGGAGAATTATCAGGAATGAAATGAGGGGCCCCTTGGGCAAAATGATGATTGGGATTAGATGGAGGGGGCCCCAGGAGAATTATCATGAATGAATGGAGGGGCCCCTTGGGCAAAATGATGATTGGGATTAGATGGTGGGGCCCCCAGGAGAATTATCATGAATGAATGGTGATTCTAGAAGTGTTGGGCCAGCGTGAATTTGGAGCGGGATGGACGTGGCCTATTTGGGGGATTATTGCACTGTTTTCGGCGGGTTGGAGTGCGGGAACACCATGCACAATTTGCACAATTATATTTATTTCTTTACTCGAGATGGAATAAACTCATTCTAAATGTGGTGGGCCTGAGGGAAATTGGAGCGGGATGGACTCGGACGTGGCCTATTGGCGGCATTATTGCGGTATTGTTGGTGGGTCGGAGCGCGGGAACACCGCGCATAATGTGCACAATTATGTGCATTTTTTCTGCTCGACATGGAATAAACTAATTCTAAGTGTGGTGGACCCGAGGGAAATTGGAGTGGGATGGACGCGGCCTATTGGCGGCATTATTGCGGTATTGTTGGCGGGTCGGAGCGCAGGAACACCACGCATAATTTGCGCAATTACAATCATTCCTGTACTCGAGATGGAATAAACTAATTCTAAATGTGGCGGGCCCGCAGGAAATTGGAGCGGGATGGACGCGGCCTCTTTCAACTTGAAGGCGGGATTATTGCAGTGTTTATGGCGGGTCGGAGCACGGGAACACCGCGCATAATTTGTGCAATTACATTTATTCCTCAGGCTATACTCGACATGCAATAAAGTGATTCTAAAAGTGGTGGGCCCACAGGAAATTGGAGCGGGATGGACACGGCCTATTTGCAGGATTATTGCACTCTTTTTGGTGGGTCAGAGTGCGGGAACTGCACACACAGTGAGTGCAAACACATTTATTCCTCTCTTCGAGATGGAATAAACTGATTGATTTGTTGTGGTGGGTTAGTGACATGGCAGCAGACTACCGTTGAACCACAGTGGCTACAAAGTGAAGTAGAAAGTGTAGTAAAGTGTCCCTACAATGTGTAGCAGTGCCAGTGACAAGTCGATGGGAGTACACAAAGTGTAGTGAAATGTAGTCAAGTCTGACAAGTTTGCAAACTTGTTGTTTTGATTTTATAAGAGGTAGGCATATGAGTAATATATATATGGATATATCTAACAGTTTACAATCCCCTCTAGACCTCTCTCCATCATGATAGAATATATTTTTGTCATTGTCATTTATATATATATATCATGTGTGGCAATTTATATAATATCAGGGCAATAGTTGTGCCTGCTGGGTCTCCTAGACCCACACCTGCCATAATTTTACACTATTTGTGCCATTTAAATTGACGCTGTGGTGAGTGATTTAAATCTGAGGAGATTTAGGAGATTTGTGGAACATATCATAAAAGTGTTATTATAGCTTCCACTACACTTTTACAACCATTCCAAATAGACAGTCATGTGTTTATACTGTAGAGGAATGTGTCTACAGCATGACATTGCCTAGCTCAATAGCAACCACAAGTTGCCCAATTGCGAAACTATCTCAATCTGCCACCAAATGTATGATATTATCAACAAACCTGATTATTACAGCTCATACAAGCCTTCCAGGGATATTCTGAATTGACAGTTATATCTCCATAGTGTGTAGGAAAGTGTGTATAACAAGTGCCTAGCCCTATAACAACAATACACTTTGAAGACAACTAAAGAGCAATAAGTGTCATTGAGTTGTAGTGGGATATATGTATCTAGTCATAAATCTCTGATATTTCGTTTATATATTTTTGCAGTCTTGAGCCCTTGTGGTGATTATGTGTGAGGCACATGTTACCACCACTTTCCAATACATTATAGAGACATAACTGTCTATTCAGAACATCCCTAGAAGGCTTGTAGGAGCAATTTGATCATAATTTGGGTGGCAGATTGATATATGTTCTCCATTGTGAGAGCCTATGGATGCTATGGGCTAGGCACATACCATAGACACATTACCCTATCGTATAGACACACTACTGCCTATTTAGATAAGTTGTAACAGCATAGTGGAAGCTATAATAACACTTTTATGATATGTTTTGCAAGTCTCCTAAATCTCCTCACATTTAAATCACTCACCACATCTCTAATTTAAATTGCACAAATAGTGTAAAATCATGGGAGGTGTGTATCCAATAGGCCCAGCAGGCACTACCATTGCCCTGATGATAAATCCATTGAAATCCATTATATATATATAATAGTATATACATGTGAAAAACTCGAACATATGTTGTAGGATGATGGGGATGGCTCTAGAGGGGATAGTAAACCATTGGATATATCCATATATATACTATTCATATGCCTACATCATACATAATGAAATGAGCAAGTTTTAAAACTTGTCATAATTGACTACACTTTTTACTACACAATGTCAGCACACTATGCTACACTTTCACTACACTTTTTACTACACTTTTCGGAAATCTACTACACTTTGCAGTACTGTTTTTCTTACACTTCACAGCATACTGGACTACACTTTCCCTACACTTGTTTCATAGTCCCTAGGCTTGTCACTACACTTTGTCATGCTTTACTATGCTTTTGATGTCTGTACTACCTGCCAAAAACACTGCAATAATGCCACCAATAGGCCGCGTCCATCCCGCTCCAATTTCCCTCGGGCCCACCACATTTAGAATTAGTTTATTCCATATCCAGTACAGAAATAATTGTAATTGCGCAAATTATGTGCAGTGTTCCTGTGCTCCGACCTGGCAGAAACAGCGGAATAATCCTGCAAATACTATGGCCGCGTCCATCCCGCTCCAATTTCCCCCAGGCCCGCCACATGTAGAATTAGTTTATTGCATCTCGAGTACAGAATAAATCTAATTGCGCAAATTATGCGCGGTGTTCCCACGCTCCAACCCGCCAAAAATACCACAATAATCCCGCCAATAGGCCGCGTCCATCCAGCTCCAAATTCCGGCAGGCCTGCCACATGTAGAATTAGTTTATTCCATCTCGAGTAAAGGAATAAATGTAATTGTGCACATTATGCGCAGTGTTCCCGCCAAAAATAGCGCAATAATCCCGCAAATAGGCCGCGTCCATCCCGCTCCAATTTCCCGTGGGCCCACCACTTTTAGAATCACTTTATTGCATGTCAAGTATGGGAGGCCCGTCACATTTTAATTGGTTTATTCCATCTTGAGTAAAGGAATACATGTAATTGCGCAAATCATGCGCGGTTTTCTCGCGCTCCAAGCTGCTAAAATAGCCTAATAATCCCACAAGTAGGCCTCTTCCATCCCGCTTGAATTGATTGTGGGCCTGCCACATTCAAAATCTGTTTATTCCATCTCGAGGAGAGGAATAAATGTAATTGCGCAAATTGTGCCTTTCCTTCAGGGCCCCTCCATCTATCTTTAATAATTCTCTGGGGGCTCCTCCATCAATTCCTGATAATTATTTTGACCATGAGTGCCCCTCCATTCATTCATGATAATTCTCCTGGGTGCCCCTCCATCTAATCCCAATAATCATTTTGCCCAAAGAGGCCCCTCCATTCATTCCTGATAATTCTCCTGGGGGCCCCTCCATCTAATCCCAATAATCATTTTGCCCAAAGGGGCCCCTCCATTCATTCATGATAATTCTCCTGGGGGCCATACCATCTAATTCCAATAATCATTTTGCCCAAGAGGCCCCTCCATTCATTCATGATAATTCTCCTGGGGCCCCCTCCATCTAATCCCAATCATTATTTTGCCCAAGGGGCCCCTCCATTCATTCATGATAATTCTCCTGGGGGCCCCTCCATCTAATCCTCATTCATACCTGATAATTCTCCTTGGGGGCCCCTCACCCCTTCCTGATAATGCCCAATGCACCAGGGGCCCCTCCATCCATCCCTAAAATGCTCATGGGCCCCCTCCAATCATTCATGATAATTCCTATGGGCCCCCTCATTCATTCCTAATAATGTACACCCCTCTGAGTCATCACCTGCTCAGGCCCCTACTACAATATTGAATTACCATTGCATCATATATTTGGAGGGCCCACTGCTTTCTACCTGATATTTGTTCTACTCAGGCCCTTCCACATAATATTGATATTATGCACGAAGGGCCTGCAACTGGGTGGCCTTTTGGAAGGTGAAGAAAACACACCTGGGTGGCCTTTCGGAAGGCGATAATGTGACTCCAGTATGTGACTGAACATTGAGGCGTTGCATTTTCCTAAGTTCGAATGAATGATGAGTCATGTTTGTTTACCGGGGGCGTGATCACGTGGTGGCTGGCGTCACATGATGGTCAATGGCAGGGCAAATTGGCTAAGTCCCAATGACTTTGTGTTTTAACTGTACCATACTCAAGTGGCCTTAGGGGTTTTTTTTTGTGTGATACCTGAGGAACCTTACATTTTAAAACTACTGGTATGAGTATTAGTATTCTATGTTCAAGTTGTGCATGCACCAACATGACACATTGACCAGAGGTGGAATTCCGTGGGAAACATAGTAGTGTTGAGTGTCTAACGACTACTAATGTTGTAATGATCAAGTTAGTTCTGAAAAGCTGTTCACACTTGCGTCACCGGCGTGCATGAATCACCAAGAAAACAGTCTATTTCAGTCACTTTCAAAACCGGTGTGAACTATGCACACAGTAAACAACTTCATGGTGTGCACCAAGTTACTGTCGCCTTATACTCCGATTGCGTTTGCTTCATTAGCTCATTTGGATGCGATGCGTAGTCGCTTGCCCCACCCATTTCCCTCCGCATCCGCTGTCAAAGAGTCAGATTGTTCATTCACCCTCTTGTGTGACATTGAATGGGGGTAGTCTTTGTCTGCGTGGACGTAACCTGCATTTCCCTCCGCATCCGCTGTCGAAGAGTCACATTGTTCATTCACCCTCTTGTGTGACATTGAATGGGGGTAGTCTTTGTCTGCGTGGGCATAACCTGTTGCTGATGAAGTTGAATTTTCAATTCCAGCATCCGGAGATGACGACGACGGCCTGGATGTGGTATCGCCGGTACGAACAGTGTTGACATGTGCAATCGAGGATGGAGTCTGCTGAGCCACAGTGGTATCACTGGTATCTACTAGAGATTGTCTGATGCCTGGCAGGGAATGCACAACCTTGGAAGCGCCTAGATTCGGGTTACCAGACCAATGAGGTTGAGGGAAATTGAACGAGAGTAGACCATTGGATGGCAAATGACTTGGAGGCACGTGGAAACCAGGTGTGTTGCCAGTGGACTGGATCCAATTGTACATGTTCATGTTCTCTGGCAGAGGACGATACAATTCGTCGAAAGAAAATGGAGGGTCGGGTTTAAGGGTCCAAGCTGATGGCTCGTTGCCACCAGAGACGACACTGGTGGGACTGGACAACGATAGCCCACAGGAAGGGGGCGGAGTAGGTGAAGCTGATGGTCCATTGGCGACAGTGTTCGGTTCTGATGGGTCACCACCGGGCACAGCGAGGCTACACTTTTTGTACACTTTTTTGTACACTCAGTACACTTTGTCCTACACTTTTTCGCTTTTTTGTACACTTCTTTTGTACACTTGGTACACTTTTTTGTACACTTTGTACACTTTGTTGGTATACTTTCCTGTACACTTGATACACTTTTGCTTATAGATTGAGGAGAATTATTAGACATAGCTGAAAATGTAAACAATTTTTATACCAGCAACAGATGACTTGAACTAATTAGCTGGAAAAACATGAAAAAACATAAAATATAAGCAATTTTCAGACCAAGATCAGATGACCCACCTAATTAGCTGGAAAAACATGAAAAAACAAGCAATTTTCATACCTAGAACAGATGACTCAAACTAATTAGCTGTAAAAACATGAAAAACATGAAAAAACATGGACATTTAGACAATTGTTGAAAATATATGATATTTTCTGGAATTATCCAGTGGAGGTTTTTCCTGATGCACTGGGTTAAACGGCGGGGTTGATGGTCCGAGCGGCGCCACTGGCAGTAAATGTTCACTAGCGATGGCGTTCAGTTCGCCAGCAGGAAGGGAAGGTACTTCCGAGTCGTTCCGAGGCCGTGATGGTTCACTTGCCGCATTGTTGCCCAATGGTGCTGGTGTTACTGTACGTGAACCTTCATCACCTAGAGCTGGCATTGCGGTGCGTGAACTTCTCCACTGGCACCTGGAGCGAGGGATGAGTGTGGGTATACCCTGGGGTATCTACACTGATACCCATATCCATACCCACATGGTGGATGTGGGTTTTCCCATGGGTAACCTCAAAATTACCCATGGGTCAACCCACCATGGGTATACCTGTGGGGTTTCACTGCAGCAACACGGACAAAACATTCATTTGGGATTCAAAAGTACTATACAGTAATACTATCCCACCCATTCTCCAATCCCTGCTCCTCATTGACATCCGGTAGCTCAGCAGCTGCCTTCAAATCCTCCGCCTTCACCAAGTTGAGTAGGCTCCATGAGCCGAGGCAGACGAGAGCTTGTATTGACTGAGCCGACAGTCGTGAGCGGACGTGGGAAAGGATCAGTTGACCCTGGCTAAACAGCCGTTCGACGTCCACAGAGGTTGCTATTACAAGAACGTGTCAGTATTATACAGAGAAAAGAAATTAGTATATAATTTTTACCAGGAATGCTGAGATAGTCAATAGCCATGCGGGACAAACACGGATAGGTGATGTGACGCTCAAACCACCACATGACCGTCAGGTCAGTGACATGCTCAACATCAGCCAACAGATACCTATCAAGCTCGCCCCGCAAATCCACTGGCTTGGGAGGCGCCAGAGACAACATACTATCAAACATATTTCCCTGCTTGCCGTTTCTATGTTAGTAAAGAAAGATGGCTAGATATAATTTATTTACCGATGAGGACTCCACTATTTCGACATCAGTGTTGTGTTCTTCCTCCGTAGTGTTACAAACCTTCCAACTCTCGCACTCCTGATCTGCGCATTCCGGCGCAATGCCTAAATGCTCAGATCCATACTCCAAATCTCCACTCCTTCGCATCGCCCCTCATTAACTTATTCAGTCACGCATCTCGGCCTTCTTCCTAAATGCGTGACTTCCTCAGAGTCCCAACCTGCGCATTCCGGGATGGTGTCTAGGATGCGCAGTCTGCAGTCACTCCACGAGGTATCCACGTTCACTAATCTATCTATTCCTAGTAAACCCTAGCTGGCTGTGTTGATACATGCCCTAGTCGCATTGTAGTATAGCCACTCTAGCACGGACCAAGTATCGAAGTATAAAATGTGAATGTAGCCAACAGAACAAGCAAGTCTTGTTCTCGTTGGATTCCCTCTAGCGACGACAATCCCCTCCCTTTAGCTTAGTTTTAGTGTTAGGTGTGCCAGACGCTGTATAGTGTCTAGAGGTCACCTTCATTAGAACAAGACTACTCTTCCGTCTCTCACACCTACCCGTCGCCGGTACACGCGACAACCACTCTTGTTTTCACTATAGTACCTCGTTTCCTCGACCCGCCGCGTAGGCTTTAAATACCCGTGCTTGGATAGCGGTTGCCCGACTTTAACGGCTCGAGAACACAACTCGAATCTCAACTGTGTCTCAAAGTAGCGCTTACAATGTTCGCTTTGGTGATCAGTAGTCCACATTCGAGTGGGAGCAGTCACCCGCGTTGTATTCGTGAAAGCGTAGAATCGTGATCTCTTCTACGTTAAATAAGATTCACAGCCTCGTCGAGCTAAATCGTCAGCCGTAGCCAGGCAGAACCCGGTTCCCCCACTTGTCCTCGACACTCCACCGGTGCCCCGCCGGTATAGCATAGTTTTTCCTTTACAGGTACCCAAAGTTCGTGTTGACGGTCTCCTCGTGAGTATCTCCACGAACTAGTCTCGATATAGCATATTGCCCACCATTGGGCACCCAACCACACCCTCGATTGAAATTCGGGAAATCTTTCCCATTCCACACCTAGAACTCATAGCTCCCGAGGATCACCCAGATTACGATCCTAACGACATCACTTCAGGGGAATATTACGAAATCGAATTCATTGGAAATTGGCCATACTGGTTACTAGAACACGAGTTCTACTGCAACGCTATAGACGGAAATATCTGTACCCCTTTCGACCCCACCATCCACTCACATTACGAAGCATCCATAACCCTCCGCACTCATGATGACGTCACGTCCAGGATCCCCCATGGGCATTCCCACCTATCAAGAAGAGATCGACGATCTCAAACTCCGACTTACCCAGCTCACCGCCCTCCTCACCGCCACCACCCAAAACGCCTTAACGGCAACACAGACGGCAGCCGCCGCCGAAACCCGCGCCGCAGCTGCAGAGACCGTGGCATCCACCCGAGCGCCCGCGAAAGTCTCAAAGAGGGTAGATATAGTACCCGATCCAGGAACCTTTGATGGTTCCTATTCTCGCTTCGAAGAATGGTTAGGTAGGGCTCGCAATGAACTATGAAAGTATAAGGATGGAGCTCGCTTCCCCTCGTCAGAAGTCTTGGAAGAACAACTCCGATCGCGTTTCCAAATTGGAAACGAAAGATGACGAGCAGGCATGTAAATGGCAGAGTGGAACACTACTGCTTACCTGGGTAGTTGCTTTGGTGGTCACACGAGAGTGGGAGGGAAAAGCGTTATATTGGTGGCGCCATAAGGGCTGCCTATATAT